>JAFVLL020017421.1:0-17826 GCA_021397915.2 Tor tambroides
ATCTCCTGTGACGATTCATCACTCACAGCATGGGAACGGCAGTAGGCCATCGAGAACCATCTGGGAATGGGAGGCTATCACTTTCATTGTTATCCGCAATTTACATTTAAACAGAACTTCATTTACATATGGAGCGGGAAGATGAACGTAATACAGTATAAAATGATTGAGCTTAGGATGTTCTGGGTTCATTCCACCTCCGTTGAACCCAAGGTACTACATGTGCTTTGTCACTGCTATGCTGCAATAAAACATCTTCATCAAGATCTTCAAGTCCTCATCACTTTTTCTTACACTGCCTAGAGCCAATGTTCTCCTGTCACAGTCAACACCTCAACCACATGGGTCAGATGACGTTCAACAGTATGATTATGACAGAGATCTTCCTATGGCCCATCCACATGCATCCAGTATTTATCATGATCAAAGAGAAGAGGCTGTTGGATCACCTGATTCTTTAGAATCACCACGCTCGGCATTGGAGCCCTGGTACCTTACCACAGATCATTGGAGTGAGAGAGAGGAACACAGCCATCGCAGGAATGCACGTTCTTCACCTCCCGATGTCCAAAGTGCAGTGCATGATCTGGAACAAGAAAATAGACGCCTCTGTGCTGCTCAGTTATCCATGAGGGAAGAGATCAGCCAACTTATAGAGATCCAGAAAGGCATGCAGGAGATACTGATTAACCAGTCACAAAGTCAAAGGTCAGTTCCAATACCTGAGCCACAGTCCCGAGTATTAACGCCTCCAGTTCCTTTGCCTAGAGTTGCAAGCAGACAGTCTGAGTTGCCAGTGCCTACGCCACGCCCTAGAGCCTTTCCAGTGCCTGCACCGTGCCGCCTTTCTACACCTAAGAATCCAGATCCTTATGCAGCTACAGTCAGATATGCACAACATGCAACACCTTCAATGCAGTCTTATGGAAATACCTTTGCTTCAGATAATGTAGCTGCTCAGATTTCCTCAGGTACTGTTGACACTCATAGAGTTACTCAGGACACAAGGCAGCCAACGACAGGAAGGAGAGCTTCTGTTACCTCCACACCTCCTCCTCCTTGCTACAGTCAGCCACATGTCGTACCAGCTAACTTCCCAGAGATCCAGGCTAATACTGTAAGACAGGAGATAGTTTACAGAGGTCCGCAGCCAACTATTCCAGATTTTACCTGCCGAGACCCTGGTGAATTTGCCCGTCTCAAACTTGCCTTGACTAACCTACTACCTGATGAAGCTACAGAGCTATTCAAGTACCAAGTATTGGTAGATCACCTGAAGTTAGCAGACGCTCGCCTCATCGCTGATTCCTTTCTCAATTCATCCACTCCTTACTCAGATACCCTAGCGGCCCTTACTGAACGGTTCGGTCGACCTCACCAGCTTGCTCTGAGCAAAATTGCTGCCATTATGGATGCATCGGATGTTGAGTCTGGCAACACTGTAGGCTTTGAACGCTTCGCTCTTCAGATACAAGCTCTAGTAGGATTCCTTAAGACCTTAGGAGCTGAAGGAGATGTTGAATTGCACTGTGGATCTCATGTCGCTCGACTTTTGTCCAAGCTCCGTCCAGAACAAAGAGCATCCTTCCGCAGACACATGAGTTATGAACCAGGTTCAGTATACACCCTTCTTGATCTAGCTAAATGGCTGAATTTCGAATCCTGGTGCCAAGATACAGAGAGCTTTGGTGGATATAAGCCCCAGAAAGATAGAGCCCGCTCCCGAGTGGACCAACAGAAGGAGACTAAAGCCAAGACTAGACCAACTACAATCCTCCATGGCTCAAATGAACCATTTCCCTCAATTCCACCAGCATCAACCAAGAGTCCAGGTAAAAGCTCTGCCTTCCGTCCATATTGCAACAGTAAAGAACACTACCTTAGTCAATGCCCCACATTCCAGTCCCTAACTAAATCCCAAGTGATTGACTGGATTAAGACTAATAACAGATGCTGGAAGTGTGGACGCAATCATAGAGCTGCACAGTGTACTCTCAGGAAACTCTGCCATTTGTGTAATGGGAAGCACTTTCAGATTCTCCATGAGGTCAACATTAGGCCAGTAAACGAAGGGACCTGTTTAGTCAGTTCAACTAGCAAAATGCTTTACCTAGACCGCCCTCAAGAATTCAGCAGCGTACTCCTGAAAGTGGTCAGAGTCATTCTGAAGCATAAGGGGCAGAGCCTAGATACATACGCTGTACTTGATGATGGTTCTGAACGAACTATGCTGTTACCATCAGCAGCCAGGAAGCTGGGACTCACAGGCCAGGCAGAGGACTTAGCCTTGAGAACTATAAGGCAAGACATCACTAACCTTCATGGTGCCTCAGTGTCCTTTCAGATTTCAACTCCATCCCAGCCAGGCAGGAGCTACAAAATAACTGGAGCCTTCACTGCAGAACAACTGAGCTTGACTGAACATACTTACCCTGTTGCAGAGCTTCAGCGACGTTACCGACATTTGAGAGGCTTACCATTGCAGCCTGTTCGCAAAGCCTGTCCACTGTTACTTATCGGAGCAGATCATCCTCACCTTATCACTCCGATTGAACCAGTCCATCTTGGTCCACCTGGAGGTCCGGCAGCAGTTAGGACAAGACTGGGTTGGTCTTTACAAGGCAAGGCAATAGTCTTTGGAGATAATGTCAACTCCCACCAGTGTCTACACATCGCTGTTAATCCCTCGATGACAGAGTTGTTCCAGAATGTTGAGAGACTCTGGCAAGCAGACGTGATTCCCAACCGATCAGAGAAATCTGTCACTCGGTCTAAACAGGACCAAGAAGCCCTTGATATGCTCAAGTCAAAGACTGTCCGAGTAATGATCGATGGCGTAAGTCGCTATGCCACTCCTCTCTTGCGTAAGAAGGATATGCCCATTCTTCAAGCTCCCAAGGAGGCAGTGCTGTCTAACCTTAGGAACACAGAGACGCCTGGAGAAAGACCCCATCAAAGTGGCTGCCTACCAACAGGAAATGAAGAAATTAGAGACCTCAGGTTATGTTGTCAAACTCCCCCCTGAAACAGTTAATTCACAGAGCGAGTCATGGTTCATCCCTCACCACATTGTACAGCACAATGGTAAGAACCAAGTGGTTTTTAACTGTTCATTTGAATTTGAAGGCCATAACCTGAACGACTATTTACTGCCAGGACCGGCCTTGGGTCCATCCCTGTTAGGTGTATTCCTACGCTTTCGTGAAAACCCAGTGGGAATAAGCGGCGACATTAAAGGGATGTTCCATCAGGTTTGTCTCCTCCCAGAAGACAGGCATCTTCTCCACTTTACATGGCGAGACTTGGACAGATCTAGACCACCAGACATTTATGAATGGCAAGTGCTACCCTTTGGCACTACTTTATAACTGATTCTCTGTCTCTCAATCAAAAAAATACAGCTATACAAATTTATGAAGGAGGGATCAACTGCATTACCTCACAATATACTCTGCTACACCAACAAAGAGTTTTCCCAAACCTGTTTGTTCATTAAGATCATGTTTATATGTAAACATAACATATGCAAAGTCCACATTTAATGATTTGATTCTTCAAAGACTTTCATTTCAACCATACATGGATAACCCATTTTGAGATAAATCACAAAAAGTCTTATCAGGGGAAAGAATGGTTGTACTTGTGATAAAGTCCAGACACAGAACATAGGAAACGTAGGAAATTTCCCATGTGCCCTTGCACATCAATCTTTTCTTCAATGATAGCACCTCCACCTTATTCCCATAGCATGAGCCGATGAACAATGAAAGGCAGCCCATAAACAAAATCCTTCTACAAAACAAAATACAAATATTCAGAAAACAAAACCCATTCATAAACAGTTGTTAAATGGCAACCTCAAGTTAAAATAACCGTTGCCTCAGAACTACATTTCACATATACAAATAGATACCAAAGTCAAAGCTGATCAAAATAGACAATTTAGCAGTTATAATCAAACATTACTTACAATTGAGCAGCAAACAACTTAGTTTCTCAACAAGGATGATCTCTCAGGAAAGAGTAGGAACACAAAGCACACCATGCTGTCCTCTATCTCACTCTACTTCCTCACCTTTTATCACACTCAGGGAGCACACTAGAACCTCTAGTGGCGAGTATGAAAACTACACCTACTGAAACATTGTGCAGTTCATAATACTGTTACATACCCTCCCCCCTTCACTGGAAGGCTTAACATAACCATGGAAAGGCTTCAGGTTCTGTAAATGAAAAGTGTCTGGATGATCAGGGTCATCCAAGAATGCAACAGAACAATTAACTGGACCCAAACACTTTAGAATTTTAGCTGGACCTTTCCACTTGGCAGCTAGTTTAGACATAAAACCTTCGCTGGCCCGAGACAAGGGATGAGAGCGCACCCATACCAACTCCCCAGCCTGATACTGAGCATGTTTTCTTTGAAGGTTATAATAACGCCCTTGCTTCCTTTGAGCTTGCTCCACATTCTCTCTCACCGACTTCAGTAGGTTCTCATGTCGTTCCAGTACTGCGTAAGCAGGATTACTGGGGTCAGGAGGACTTGACAGGGCTCGCTCTACCGGTCCTTTCAGCTTTCGCCCTAAAGCGACTTCGGCAGGTGTGAATCTAGTGCTTTCCTGCCAGGCTGTATTAATGGCAAACCTGAATTCTGCAAGCCAGCGATCCCAATGACGATGATGTTCGTTCACGTAGGAGGCTATCATAGTTTTGAGCGTACGATTAATACGCTCTGTGAGATTAGTTTGAGGATGACTGGCAGTGGTAAGTTTTTGGGTTACCCCCCACTGCTTGCATACTAAATTCAAAAGGTGTGAGGTAAATTGTGCTCCTCTGTCAGAAACCAAATAAACAGGAGTACCCCATCGAGTGAAAATCTCATTTACCAGGATATGAGCTATTTGTGGTGCTTTGGCTACACGTAGAGGGAACAACTCAACCCATTTTGAGCAGTAATCTACTATCACCAAAAGATACTCATTTTGCCTTGGACTTTTAGGGAAAGGTCCCATCAGGTCCACTCCTAACATATATCCTGGCTCCACCACTGGGGTATTCTACAAGTAACCGGCCAACTTGGAGATAGAGGGTTTGTACATCTGGCACACTTGACACTCTTTACAGTGCTTCCAAACATCTGAGCGTAAACTGGGCCAGTACACCATATCCACTAATCTCAGAAGGGTTTTGAGCCGACCAAAATGACCACTCAAAGGATTGTCGTGGGCATATTTCAAGAATTCTTTACGCAAGCATTCTGGGACCACCAACTGAAATTTCTGCCCTCTCTGTCCATCTGGGACACTGCGAAATAAAAAGCCATTCTTTACAACATAATGGATTCTTGATGGATCGATATCTGTTTGAGTACGGGCCTTATCGACCAGTTCCTTTATTTCAGCATCCTCTTGCTGAGCTTCGGCAATTCCATCCCAATCCACTGGTAGGCTTGAGGGTGTTACTAACGAACTCGTAGACTTCACTTGCCTCACCATGTTCACAATCGCCGTATCTTCCAGACTTCGGGACAATGTATCTGGGACCACATTGCATTGTCCTTTTCGATACTTAACCGTAAACTCAAACTCCTGCAGCCGTATAGCCCACCGTGTCAATCTTGATGAGGGTTTGGGGTGATTAAAAACCCAAGTCAATGCTGCGTGATCAGTTATAACTTCGAAGGGTCTACCCTCTAAGTAGGGTCGCCACTTCTCCACAGCCCACAGAACAGTACAGCACTCTTTCTCAGACACGGAGTACGCTTTTTCAGCTCCCTGAAGTAAACGTGAGGCATAAGTTATAACGTGCTCTTCTCCTTCTATGTCTTGAGTCAAAACTGCTCCCAGTCCTTTCTCACTGGCATCTGTCTGCACCTTAAATGTTTTGGTAAAGTCTGGGGAAATCAGGACAGGGGTTTGAGTTAGATCATTCTTGATAGTTTCAAATGCTTCTTCACAGGATTCGGTCCAAGCCCAAATGGCTCCCTTCTTTTTTAAAGCATGTAGAGGGGCTGCTTTTTCTGAAAATCGTGGTACAAATCGGTGATACCACCCAGCAAGTCCTAAAAACCGTTGCACATCTTTCAAAGATTGAGGCACTGGAAACTGACTCACTGATGCTATCTTAGCAGGATCCGTCTTAATGCCTTCCCCTGAGATCACATGGCCCAGAAAAGTTAAAGACCTTTGCATCATGTTGCACTTTTTAAGGTTTAAAGTCAGTCCAGCTTGATGTAGACAGCGGACAACTTGACAGAGGTGTAGCAGGTGTTCATTCTCATCCTTCGAGTATACCATGATATCATCTATATATACAAAACAGCACTTTCCTTTGACTTCTCGCAGTACACATTCCATTAAACGCTGAAATGAGGCTGCGGCATTTTTGAGGCCGAAAGGTAGACGTAAAAACTCAAATAGTCATGATGATGTCACAAAAGCAGTTTTAAGAATGCTTTCTGGCTCCAACTCCACCTGCCAGTATCCACTTTTGAGATCTAAAGTACTGAAAATTCTTGCTCCATGCAAAGATCCCAAAATATTCTGGATTTGGGGCATCGGATAAGCATCCAAGTAAGTTTTTGAGTTCAGTCCACGGAAGTCCACACAAAACCGAGATCCACCATCCTTCTTGGGAACTATAACAACAGGAGAAGCCCATGGTGAGTTGGAAGGTCGAACTATTTTATTGGCCAGCATCTCCTTAATCTCTTTATCAATGAATTGTTGTTTCTGCACTGATACACTAAAGCAAACACTGACCACTGTAATGGTAACCTAAAACAATTGATTTTCTCCTTCAGAGATTCTTTGTTAACATCAGGTGTCTTCAATAACTCCGTTTTGGGGGCCTGGAAACACAAGCTTGCCACAGACGATGCCTGTATCATCTCCAAGTAAACAACAAAAACATGAATTTGTGAAAAAGGTGATGCCATGTGCATACGTAGTATGTTTTGCGGGGTGTTTTCTTGTTAACAACTACTGGCCTGGCATGCATAACATAGTATTCATTAGCATAGTGTGTTTTTGTCCAATGAAACCAATGTTTTTGTTTAAATCTTACTTATTTTTTTGTGCTATTTTTACTCATTGTGACTGAATAATTTGTAAGCATATCATTTGACTAATTCTAATTATTTTTTATGTGTTGAATTTAATTAATAATATTGCTTGTAATCTGTTGACACAATTTTATTGAGTAAATATAGTGAATCACTTTTTACAGTGTACGAAGAGGAACCTCATCTACAGTGTTGATGCAGTGCTTGATTACAGAAGAGTGTCCTACTTCATTTGTGCAAACCATAGGCCATTCACTCATCAACTTCTCCAAATGACACTGGAACTCTGAGGTGGTATCAGCTTTGAGTGCTAGTTGTTGAACAGCCAATGAGACTTCTGATGATGCTTCACTAGGCAAAGCAAGACGAAAGGACACCAAGAAGTTGGAAAATGACTTGGCTGGCAAAAGGGGAAACATTTCACTCTTGTTTTCCTCTTGGGATAATATGCCATATTGGGCCCTTTGAAAATCCAGCATAATCCCAGCAGAAGTTAAGAAATCCATACCCAGAATTATTGGTACTGTCAGATCTGAATCTCTCAACACATACAATGTTAACTTGAGTTTTTGTCCTTGTAGCTCACATTCCCAACTAGACATGCCTATAGAAGAATGCATTTGACCATTGGCTAACATGAATGTCTGTCCTTTGCTTGGATTCCACTGCTCTTGTCCTTTCAGCTGGTTCCAGCAGGACTCTTGAATTAGAGATAGGGTACTCCCCATGTCCACCATAGCCTGGAAATATCGACCTCTTAATAATATGGGTAAAGTCACCATTTTCAAATCAGACTGATTGGGAACTGAAACAGACTGAATGACTCGGGTGTTAGCAGTCGACCTATGAACGGTGTCTCTGTCATTAGGAATCTTTTTCTTCTGCATCTCAAAATTGGCATGGCTCCAATATCGTTTGGATTCTTCAAAATCTTTCTCGATTTGGGTCCCTATCCTTACCAATTCACTGACGTCTCTCACTGTTCCTCGTAACAAACTTGCAAGACGAGGATTACAGTTTCTTAATATGGCTTGCACCATCTCTCTCTCTCTCGGACATGTCCTTTTTCCATCTTAGGCACAAGGCCCTATATTGGAATGCAAAATCACGTATACTCTCCTTAGCCCCTTGTTTCCTCTCCAGAAGCCTTCTTTCAGCTTCAGCTTCATAATCGTCATTTAAATATGAGTGAAGAAAGATTTCTTTAAACTGGTTCCACGTCAATACAGTTCTTTTTTCTGCTAACCACCAATCTTTTGCTGTGCCCTTCAATACTGAAGTAAGAGCAGCGAGAATTTCAGAGTCACTCAGGGGTCTAATGGCCAGATATTCTTCACATCTCTCAAAGACACCGGATCAGTCTCTGCCTCGCTTCCAAAATGGGGAAACTCTACTTTTACAGGGGGCAGATACGTGGGTGCAGGTACAGTTTCAGTATTGACTAATAGATGCTGAGACGATGGAATAGCATGGGTCTTCCTTACCCCTTGACGTGTAATGGTTGAGTACTGCTCAGGAGAGGGTGCAGATACTGGAGTTGACGTTACAGGTACCCAAGATCTTAGCTTGTTATCAATCTGTAGATCTCTTCTTTTTAAACAGTCAACCATAGACTTCCCCAAATCTTGTATACTCAGTTCTAAAACTCGTTTAACTCGGTCACACTCCCTTTCCATGCAATAGATCAGCTTTTCCTCCAGAGATCCACACCGATCATCAAGATCTGCTTGCAAACAGCACTGGCTCATCTTCTGAATACAGTCTGCACTGCTATTCTCCAGGATGACAATTCGTCTTTTTAACTCCTCTATTGCTGCCTGTAGGGACAAGTTCAAGTCAGCTTCTTCCTTTTCATCAGGTGGTAGAGGTGTTGTACAGGTAGGGTTTTGAGGTGCGGGTGCGTCGCTGGGATGCGGGGGAGGTGGTACTCCTCTGTCTCCTCGTGGCCGCCTGCATCTCAATCACACATTACAGCTTAGACATTTTCATTACTTACTGTCACATGACACATACATATAGGGCCTTGGGGGTGGGCACACTGAATGGCATCCGGAGGGCGGTCTGTTCATTCAGCCTTCCCTCTGGTGCCAGTGCTTACTTCTCAATTTTTAAGTTGCACATAGACAGTATTGAGGGCTCTAGGGAGGGGACGAGAGCTGACGCACAAGTTTGTGGAGGGTGCCCCTCCCTGTTTTAAAGCACCCCTGTTTTAAAGCACCTTAGAACAACACACACCAACACTACATTTGAGCGGGTGAGGTGAAGCATAGGATCTTTTTTTTTCTCACACCCCTGTTCTCTATTCTATAAGGGCTGGGGGCTGTGAGGATGAGCTGGCCGCCCGGTCGGGGTCTGGGCTGGTGGTCTTCTCTGCTGCTGCGGGGGACCGGGTAGTCTTCCTGTCCCCACGCCGGGCGAAGAGGGGTTCAGCTCCGGGGATCGGAGGTGCTGATTACCCCTCTGGGGGTGGTGGTGCCTGGATCTAGGAGTATAGTGTGCGTATGGGGAGTGTGAGTGTGGGTACCGTGTCCATTTTGTGTGTCTCTGTGGGGGCGGGTGTGAATATTAGTTTGCGTGCATGAGGGTGGGAACATTATGCTTGTGTATATATGTGTGCTTGTTCATACGTCTATGTGTCAGGTCGGGCCTTGGACTCCACCTCCTCATCATCTCAGTCGGCCCCCACCCTTCACCATGCCCTGCCGGTGGAGGATGCCGCCGGTCGTTGAGTGGTTTCGCCGGGGGCAGAAGGATGCTCGGGTGTGCGCTAGCCACTCTCGGCGGTCGCTTGGCCGGGCCTGGCCCTACTGGCACACTGGGCCCAGTTGGGGGTGGGAGGCCCCTTGGATCTCAGGAGCCCAGAGGCCGGTCTGCCCTGGTGTGGTCGGCTGCAGCGGAGCCTGCGGGCTTGCTCCACGGCTTCCCTGGGGCGTCTACACTGTGGCTGTCGGAGGACCCACCTTCGGGCTCTCCTCTGCCTTTTCTGGGACAGGGGCCGCGGTTGTCCCTACGGTGGTTCTCCTGGGGGTCCCGTGCCCTGGGGCCTCGGATGTTTGGGGCCCAGGTCCGTGCCTGCTTCATGCCTTGGATGGGGCTGTTGTTCCCCACACACGCTATTATACATTTACATGGAAGGAACCTTATGAACACAACGCTCACACACGTTGTGCATAAGCATTCACATTGGTGTAAAAACAGGTGCTCACAGATACATTGTCTTGATCTGCTGTTACTTCAAAACTTATTTTGTAATATTAGCTATGCGTGCTCAATAACATTTAACATTTAGAATTTATTGCTGTGATTCATACAGATGTTGGTTGTTGCTGCAGTTTCTCTGATGTTGTGTCTTCTGTTGTTTTTCTCTTTTTGTCAGCAGGTATGAAGCAAATTGTCTTTTTTTTTTTTAATTTTTTTTTGTTTGTTTTGTTTTTTTTGTTTTTTTTTGTTTTTTTTCCCTCTCTCTCTCTCCCCCTTCTCTGTTGACTTTCTCCACAATTTTTGTTTTGTTTTGTTTTCTAATTCCTTTTTTTTTTTATTTTTTATTTTTTATTTTTTTATTTTTTTTATTATTATTAATATTATTATTATTTTTGTTATTATCATTATAATTTTTTTTTTCTTTCTCTCTCTTGTTTTCTCTGTCCCCTGGTCTTGTCTGTCATAGTATGGTTAAATAAAAGGGTATATAAAATTACATTAATTAATGAATTAATGTAAAAAAAAAAAAAAAAAAAAAAGACAGGCTTTGAATGATGATAGCATAGCTACACATACGTACTGTCATGTGTTATCTGTGTTACTGACAGGCCGGGAAAGAAAAAAAAAAAAAAAAAAAAGGTAGAGGTGTTGTAGAGAGAGGTTGTGGATCTGCATCTGCAATGGAATCATCCTCTTCAGAATTAATATACAGCTCACTCAATGTATGTATGAGCTCTTTAACAGGTTCTCTACGAGTCACAAATGGACCAGCTGTAAAATCAGGGTTGGGCACACTCTCATCCTTCTCATCAGGACTTAAGCCTTCCATTTTTTTTATTTTGCACATCAAAGTAGTTAAGAATAAATACAGATCTGTCCCTGTTCGGGCGCCATCTATAACTGATTCTCTGTCTCTCAAACAAAAAAAAAACAGCTATACAAATTTATGAAGGAGGGATCAACTGCATTACCTCACAATATACCCTGCTACACCAACAAAGAGTTTTCCCAAACCTGTTTGTTCGTTAAGATCATGTTTATATGTAAACATAACATATGCAAAGTCCACATTTAATGATTCAATTCTTCAAAGACTTTCATTTCAACCATACATGGATAACCCATTTTGAGATAAATCACAAAAAGTCTTATCAGGGGGAAAGAATGGTTGTACTTGTGATAAAGAGATCCAGACACAGAAACGTGGAAATTTCCCATGTGCCCTTGCACATCAATCTTTTCTTCAATGATAGCACCTCCACCTTATTCCCATAGCATGAGCCGATGAACAATGAAAGGCAGCCCATAAACAAAATCCTTCTACAAAGCAAAATACAAATATTCAGAAAACAAAACCCATTCATAAACAGTTGTTAAATGGCAACCTCAAGTTAAAATAACCGTTGCCTCAGAACTACATTTCACATATACAAATAGATACCAAAGTCAAAGCTGATCAAAATAGACAATTTAGCAGTTATAATCAAACATTACTTACAATTGAGCAGCAAACAACTTAGTTTCTCAACAAGGATGATCTCTCAGGAAAGAGTAGGAACACAAAGCACACCATGCTGTCCTCTATCTCACTCTACTACTTCCTCACCTTTTATCACACCCAGGGAGCACACTAGAACCTCTAGTGGCGAGGATGAAAACTACACCTACTGAAACATTGTGCAGTTCATAATACTGTTACAACTTGTAGTCCATGTTGTGCCATTTATGCTGTCCAAAGACATGTTATGGACTATAGCACTCCTGATGACAACATCAGAACCACTGTAGAAAGGAATTTTTATGTGGACAATTGCTTGAAGAGCCTCTCATCTTCTCAAGAGGCAAGGCAGCTTGTAGACAAACTCTGCACCCTCTTTGCCAGTGGTGGTTTTGAACTTCGCCAGTGGGCAAGTAATGACCCAAACGTGGTGGAACACCTACTGACAGAAGCGAGATCCATCAGTACAGAATTGTGGCAATATCTCAATATCGTACTGATTTGCAAGAATCTGCACTAGGTTTAAGGTGGCACTGCAAATCAGACCTCCTTGGGTATAATACCCGTCCTGTCAAGCCTGGACCATGTACCCTTCGACACATTTACAGAGTACTTGCAACCCAGTACGACCCCCTGGGATTCATACTCCCATTCACCATGCGAGCCAAGATTTTAGTTCAGAGATTATGGGATAAGCAACAAGACTGGGATGACCAAGATCTACCTGATGAACTTTTGAGATCTTGGAGGGAATGGGAGGCAGAATTGCCTATGTTGGCAAGTATCTCACTACCCCGCTGCGTCACATCCTCAGGTATTGATCATTCTCGCAACACCAAACAGATTCACATCTTCTGCGACGCATCTGAGCAAGCTTATGGATCTGTTGCCTATTTACGTACAGAGGATGACAATGGTCATACCCAGATAGCCTTTCCACTAGCACGATCCAAGATTGCCCCAAAACGATGTCTGACCATTCCCTGACTAGAGCTGTGTGCTGCCCTGAATGGTGCCCAATTAGCCAAACTCTTGCATACCGAGCTCACCATCCAGATCAATACAGTGACACTATGGACAGATTCCACCACCGTTCTAGCTTGGCTCAAGTCTGAATCATACTGATTCAAGCTGTTTGTTGGCACCAGGGTAGCCGGAATTCAAGAGCTGACCGCTGAATGCACCTGGCAATATGTAGATTCAAGTAGTAAACCAGCAGATGACCTCACCCGAGGTAAAACTCTTTACGATCTATCAGTGCCCAACAGATGGAGCCAAGGACCATCATTCTTACTTCAATCTGAATCCGTATGCCCTGCCACCCCCACCAGAAATGAAGACGGAAGAGTGCAAAGGAGCCTTCTGTGGCCTTATGACAGAAGTGATTGTGCCTGACATCCCTGACCCTACCACACACAGCACTTGGAACGAGTTAGTAGAGGCCACAGTTCAGGGGCTTAAAGATACAGAACCACGATCAGCAGAGGACTACCAAACTGCAGAATGGCATATCCTGCAGAAATCTCAAGTTGATAGTTTTCCTGATGAGTACAAACTGCTAGAAGCTGGTAAACCTGTACTTTCCACTAGTCGACTCCTTGCTCTTGCCCCAGAATTTGATGACTCTTGCCAGCTTATCAGAGTTGGTGGCTGTTTACGTCAAGCTGAAGGACTAGAGTTGTCAGTTATACACCCTATAGTCCTTGACCCACATCATTGGGTTACCAAGTTACTGATCCGAGACTATGATAGTAAACTCTGCCATCCTGGACCCGAAAGACTTCGGAGAGATAAGGAGAAACTTTTGGATACTGAGAGGCTATCCGCAAACAACAACATCTGTGCAAAGACTGTCAAAAAAATGGAAGAACCAACCAGTTAATCCTAAAATGGCAGATCTACCACCAGCTCGACTCAGACTACTCAAACCTCCATTTTACAGTACAAGCATGGACTGTTTTGGACCATTCCAAGTTAAGATTGGCAGACGATGTAAAAAGAGGAGGGGAATCAT
The DNA here is from genome assembly GCA_021397915.2 of Tor tambroides. Taxonomy (NCBI): domain Eukaryota; kingdom Metazoa; phylum Chordata; class Actinopteri; order Cypriniformes; family Cyprinidae; genus Tor; species Tor tambroides. The sequence goes on from JAFVLL020017421.1 coordinate 13,777, forward strand.
TTTTAAATGTCTCACAACACAAAGTGTTCACCTAGACCTCCTTACATCCATTGATACCGATTCCTTTCTGATGGCCTTGAGGAGATTTGTAGCTCATCGCGGCACACCTGCCGAGCTGTATTCAGACCATGGCACTAACTTCCATGGAGGACAAATAGAGTTGCAAGAAGCCTTTGCATCACTCCCCAGATTCAGCTACATCTAGCTAAACAGAAAATATCATTCCACTTCAAGCCGCTTGGAGCCCCACACTTTGGAGGTGCTTGGGAAAGAGAAATTAAGTCTGTCAAGACTGCCCTTCGCGTCACAGTTAGCTCCCAAGTCGTAACAGAGGAAGTACTCCAAACAGTACTCATCGAAGTGGACGGAATGCTTAACAGCAAGCCCCTTGGTTACATTTCCAGTGATGTAGCTGACCTCGACCCTGTCACACCAAATTATCTGCTCATGGGGCAGCCAGATAGCTCACTACCCTTTGTAGTTTATCCTGCTACAGATCTTATGGGCAGACGGAGATGGAGGCAGAGTCAAGTTCTAGCCGGTCAGTTCTGGTTAAGTTTCATCCGTCACTACCTTCCTACACTGCAGACACACAACAAGTGGCACACAGATACCAGTGACCTTTCTACTGGAACCATTGTAATGCTCATCGATCCTCAACTACCACGAGCATTATGGTTAGTAGGCAAAGTTGCAAAGACATTCCCAGGCTCTGATGGCCATATCAGAGCTGCAGAGATTCAGGTTAAGGACAAGACCTACATCAGACCTGTTGCTCGCCTGATCCGCCTTCCTGCATTCACAGAACAAGAGGAACCTTAGCCCCCTCAGAATGATTAGTTTTATAAAGTGCAAATATGCAAAGCATATTTGGGGCGGCAATGTCACGAAGGACTCATCCAATCAGAGCACAGTTTATTGAACGACGTCAGTCAGAGCCTCGCAGTCAGCAAGAGACGAACAGTGAACTTTCCTAAGCAGAACAAATCTCTCCTTTTCCTTCATTAGTGGACTTATGTGAGCGAGTTAATGCCTAGAAAGTAAGTTGTTTATTTCCTGTTATCATGTGATCATCTCACTGTGTTTAAAAGCAGATTTGCGATCTTTGAGTTACAAGTTTGTTTGCCTTTAATCGCGGTAATCCGCATTAGCGCCTAAGCGCCAAAGTTTGCCTGTTACAATATGTATAATTTGCCTGAGTGCCTTTTATAACGCGAGTAACATCTCTGGATAGTGATTTATATTGGTATCTGTTTATATTTGTATATATTACATTATGTGCAGTTCTCTAACACGTGGTAATGGCGTCTTTCATATTTAATGCCATGAGTGAGCTCACGATGCCACCTTGTGGACAACTATGTACTGCAACAACTTTAATAATGAAACCTGTGTTATTACTTGTGTTAATGTTATTTAATCAGCTGTATATCTAATATTTCTTGTCATTCTTTGATATTTTCAGACCACTCACTGTTACCACTCAACCTAATCAACAGTAAAGTCCTAACTTTGGTTCAGCTGAGTCCTATGTGTTCTTACCAACACACCAGTGCAGATACAAATCCACCTTTCACAGCACAAATACAGGCCTTACCTAATTCTCCTAAACAATATGAATATTGAAAATATGAAAAGTTAATCGCCTGACTTTAGGATAGTTAAACAATTCTTTGCATAAACATAAAGATTTTATTTTAGCATTATTTAAGAAGATTAATCAATAACTTGTTTTGTTTTCATAACTGTTTGTGGATGGATTTTTCACAATAATGAATCAACTGCTGAGAAACGTCTTTGAAAGATGTGACAAAAATACTCAACATACAAAACACAACGATGGTAACACTCAGCAAATAAACACAACACTCACAACATAAACCAGCATTATAAACTAAACCAACAACACAAACTGCTAAAAGTGAACCAAAAAAAGAGAAAGAGAGAAAAAAAAAAAGAAAAGTTCAACAGCAAGAATAAAAAAAAAACTCTACAGCATGATCTAGTCATGCTGCATTGCATGCTAGGAACCTTAATGGTACATCTGCACTGTAGAAACACAGTATGTTGTTTGTTTACAAGAAGTACACTGTTTGTTTACAAGTCATTTCTGAGAGTGCAGTTAGATACAAGAGAAGTCCCACTGTGAAATTATTATCCTGGAATATACTGTAATTTCATGCTAAATGTTTTACAGTGCAGTTAGTTTGTCCAAACTAATTATTAAAAAAAAAAAAAAAAAAACTTCCCATGAGACTGGAAAAAATATGTAGGCTGAATAATCCTTCACATATGAAACAGCTGGATCAGTATCAGCATATGTCCAGGTGACAGTCTTGTTCAGGACGTGCTGTTTTGATTCACTTGTTTGGAGCTTGTGGAGTTTCCACTGTCAAATACTGTATAATATAGAGAAAGATAAAATACACCAAGATCTGCTTTAATACAAGATAATAAATTACATCATTGAATCAATAACTTACTGTAGTTTCTTCAGTTTACAGTGTGGATCCTCCAGTGGAGCAGAGAGCAGCTTCACTCCTGAGTCTCTTGGTATATTATTTCTCAGATCCAGTTCTGTCAGGTGTGAGGAGTTTGATCTCAGAGCTGAAATCAGAGCAGCACAGCCTTCCTCTCCAATACTGCAATCCCACAGCCTGCAGAGAGTGAAGAACATGAATGATCTCTGAGATTGTGTTTCAGCTTTAGTGTGAGAGTGTGTTTGTGTGTGTTTGTATGAGTTCTACTTTTCTCTCTCACACCAAGATCGTGTTATAGAGATTTTATCTTGCCAGCAGCTGAGACATTAATTTAACTGCACTCTACATGATTTCTGGTTAGTTTTAATTGAGATATTTGATTATTCTGTACATCCTATATTTTCAATTATTCATTCATCAGGGACTCGATGTCGTGTTTGAGTCTCACTCCGACTGGAGGTCATGAATCTCACGATCACAAACTCATATATATTTTGTGTTTAATAGCCTGTTTATTAGCTTGTGTTTATTAACATATTAATTTTTCTTCCTTTAGATTCACAACACATTCCTAACAACTCCTGCAGCAAACCATAACAAGAGGAAAATGCAACAGATTTATGCTAACTATAGTTTGTCTTATGATTTAGTTCTCTAAGACTTAGGAAGTAATTAATAAAGAGGAATATGTCTGAGTACATGAATGAGGTGTCAAATCGACCGGCTCATTGAGGAGAGGAGTGCTGTATCTTTTCTAAGCGATCAGACCTACGATGTACACAGCGGATGAAAAAAGCAGCCAAATAAATCCCATAGACTTACAATGGAGGAATGTACATGAATTTGAATCTCAATGTCACTTTCTCACACGCACACTCACACACACACACACATGCACGCACACTCACACACGCCCACACAGGCACACACCACCACCATGTTTCTACAGTAGCCCTTAAGGGCAATTCACACAGCACAGACAAACGCCAACAAACTCCAACAAACTAGTTTGTTGGCGTTTGTCTGTGCGGTGTGAATTGGCCTTAAATGCATATTGCAGGTTAAAACGTTTTTTCAAATGAATATATAACCTTGTATGAAAATACCATATGAACAGTTAATGGACTCGATTGCTCGGTGGAAGGTTCGATTGCTTCAGTCTGTCCCTCTCTGTTGTGCTGCTGAGAGGTTTGCGTTTGTAGCTCCGCTTTTTTGTTGAATCTTTACCTTACTTTCACTCTCTGTGACAATATATAACTAAATTCCCACCATATTTCTGGTATTATCTATCAAACTAATCTAACTAATTTGATCGTTCGCTTTTTAAAACCGCGAGTGCAGCGCATCAGCTGGTTAGCTTGTTACTCGCGGTTCCATTCGCGTTTCTATTCGCGCCTATTATTGTTTTCTTTTTTCTCGCTCCGTTTTCATTTCTCTCTCGCTCCGTTTTTCACGAGTTCATCAAACAACAGTGGTAAGTGGTAAGTTAAGTTGGTATCATTCATCAGTCACGGTGAGTAATGGCTTCTTCTCCTGCTATTGTTGTTTGCACTTCATGTCACATGTATAG
>JAFVLL020017422.1:0-74684 GCA_021397915.2 Tor tambroides
TGTGTGTGTGTGTGTGTGTGTGTGTGTGTGTGTGTGTGTGTGTGTGTGTGCGTGCGTGCGTGCGTGCGTGCGTGCGTGCGTGCGTGTGTGTGTGTGTGTGTGTGTGCAGAGCAGATTTTCATTGGCAGGGTGTGTTCATTGTATTGTAAAGCTTCATATATCTGTCGGTCTATCACGTGAATGTCAGAATGTGAGCGAGAGATGGGATGTATGTGTGAAATAGACATTTCACTAAGATTATTCAAAAGTGCCTGCGTATCCAATGGAAATTTATTAGAGTCTATATTTAAGGATGACAATGGATCTGAATGATTTTCCATACCATATTGGTATATCCAATTTTTCTGTTTTCATAACATGATTATTTATTTATTTCCTTTGTAAAAATGGTGGTTGTGATACCTGTTTTTCGCTTTAATGTTCAAGTACATTTCAGATTTTCATTTTCTGCTCTGATGATGATAGAAAATGACTTAAAAGTGAATGACGTCTAAGTGCATTTGAATTTTTTACATATTGTACAGCTGAATATACAGTACATTACATCATATAAGTTTCTCATTACCTCCTTCGTGGATGTTTCCTAGGCAATTTTCACATAACGTAGCGAGAAATGCTTACTGTCCAATAATGGTTTATAGTGCAATACTCACTGTAGCACACCGATAGCAATACATCAGGATAAGGTATACAAAACATCTTACAACAAAATTAATTATGGAGCAAAAGCAAGTCAGAGCGAGTTTTTGTTGGAAGCCTTTATTCACTTCATGGACTTCCTTTGATGCAAGGCAAAAGTATCATTATGCAAATAGTGAAATTCTCCTTCCCGTGAATAATATTACCAGCTGTTTTCTTACTTGTATAGAGTGGGTTTCTAAAATGTGTGTGGTTTCTGTCGCATCTGTTGCTGTGCTTGTTTGAGTTATGCCAGTCTGGCAAAGAAATCTGTGGCCCTCTGGCAGTTCATCAGAAACCAGCAGCACTGACTCACTCTAGCAGTGAAGTAAACAACCTGCTCTGCCTATTAGATGCACCTCTAATGCCCCCAGTTTGTCTTGCAATGAAAACAACCGTTGTATTCTTTCTGGAGCTTTTTGCTCGCTTTATATGCTCTTCCTGAATTGGGAATAAAGCAAGTGGGGAAATAAATTTGGTCCAATACTGTGCCAGTACCTGTTCAGGCTTGTTTTTTTTTTTAAAAAAATGGTCTTTTTGCTTTATTACATTGTTACAAAGTAGTTATTGCAATGTAATAATAAGAAAAATTCCACAGATGTTTCAAGGAGTTTATATTTCTTTTCAGTCTGATTAATAGTAGGTGGAAACATTACCGATATGACAGTTTACAGAGATATAATGCACTTCTTACTATACAAATATCTCTTAGTTTTAACTTTAAAAAGGGCATTGAACAAATACTGACCAAACCAGGGCAAATAAATATTTATTGTAATCACGTATTCTAGGATATACACTAAAAATAAAAATGTTTTGGTTTTTACAAAATTTTATGATGACTAATGGTCATGCAGTTTTGTTGCAATCAGAAATCACAATCATTGGCCAAATGTACAGTATAGAGCCTAAATCATCAAGGATGTCCATAAAAGTGCCACAAAAATCATCTCAATACTGGGACACATAACATGCTTCTGAAAAGGATTTGATATATATGATGTTGCTTATATTGACTTTGGTAATATTTAATTTATTTTAGGACCTCACTGTATTATACTAATTTGAAACAAACATTTGAAACTATCTGAGAAACTTACTGACTATCAGTTAAAAAGGGCCACAAACACAACTATGCTTTAACAAAGCTTGAAGGTGTTTACTTTTTAAATAATGACAACATATTAGCAATTACCCCGCGTCTTTCTGAGGTAGCATGAGGTGGCTTTGATTCTTTGTACCTCTGAATGAGCTCTACAACGATGAAAAAGCCTATCAGGAAGAACAATCTCCAATTAAAGCAGGCTCAGCTGGAGGCTTTCTATTTGCTCTGCAAATTAAACATGTAAATAGCTCTTCGTTACCGTAGAACACCACATCATGTCGTCAATTAAAGATCTTCCAATTCCCATGCTGATTAACAGGCGGCATGTACCATGGTAGGTTTAAAGGACTGACGGTGGCGCTTATAAACAAAATACATCCAAAAGCCTTGATTTGTATTAAACTTGAGCACTTCTCTGATTAAAACGTATGAATATTTCGCTATAACGCAAGTTTACTGATTCCATTTATTGCCTATGGACCATAAAAACGTCTTTGTATTTAAACGAACGCGTTACAAAGTCAGTTTCTAACTTCATCAGAGATTTCTTTTTTAAATACCTTGTTGCAAATGCCTTGTTATACTAATGTAAACTGTAGAGAATCAAAGAACAGTTATTTACAGTCTTGTTCTGTCCGTTTGTCTTTCTCTGTACAGTATAAGGTTGTGCACCATGATTTGTCTTCTTGAGATTGTAATTACATCAAGGTGTTGCATTTGACCCTGAAACCCATCCACAGCTTTGAATTTATGAAGATATGCAACATCTCTCATTGCTTCCATGTCATTTGAGTCTGCCTTTCTGCTACGTTCTACATTTTCAGTTAAATCACCAACTGGAGAATCTTATTGAATCAGAGTGTACACATGGGTGACACTACAATGGGTTTCTCACAGAAGAAAGGTATTTACACAACAAGGCAATACTTACTTAGGGTGGATTGTTAGAAGCCATTGAAGCAACCAAATGAAAGGCAATGTATTTGAGTATATTGGTGGCAGAGCTTGTCTGGGTCACTACTGGCAAAATCTAAAACTGAAATTGGAGCAATGTCCCAAAGAGCAGTTAATCTCGATTGAGCCTTATGGGAAATGATAGCATTTCCTTTCCTAGTGGTTTCAGAAATGCAGCCATCATACTGTTATTTAAGGAAAGTTTCAAGGTTTCATTTTGATAAAATATGCAAACTGATTTATGTGGAGAAAAAAAAAAACTTAATGGCAAAGAAAAACAAGTTTCTTACGAGTTTTAATGCAGCATGACTCTTTCTACCAAGTAACTGGCATAATCAAAGTTGCGTTTAATTAATACTCGATTTCAAAGACGTCAGTATTGTTATATGTTGTAGACATATTTAAACCTATCAGAAAGCAGTTCTGTGAAACTTGCGCTTTATAGAAATGCCTCAATGCTACCTATTGCCTAAAAGTATGTTGGTTTGACGTCAAGAAAGAGCAGGATTTCTACTTCAAGTAAAGGGCCTTTATCTTGCAAAGGTACTGGCTGTTGGCAAAGTTGTACACATTACTTGCAATGACAGAAGATTTCAATGTTCTGGCATGCTGTAGAATTTAGGTTTTTGTTTTGTTCCTTTTTTTGTACAGAGCAGGTAACCTGCAGTGCTTTGAATTTATACATTGTATAGTTGTACGAATTCATTTTAAAATGCGTTATGTATCAAAAACCTTCCTGCCTGGTTAGCTTTGTATTTCCGATGTGTTGCACAAGTCCAGCGATTTTTTTAATTATTATTTTTTTCTTTTTCTTTTTTTTTTTTTTTTGGCTATTGTATGTTTATTTTATAATAAAACTGTCAAACGTAATGAACAAAACTGAGATGTAGTTATGTTGTTTTTAAATGTTTAATGTCTGTATAAAAATGATGAATAAAAATGGTATGAGCCAAATTCAAAAAAAAAAAAGTTTCAAAGAATTTCTGACCAAACATGACTGAATTTGGGTTTTCCATCTCTTAAATGGTCACAAATGTCACTGAAACCTCCTCAACTTCTGAATAAACAAGACATGCATTAGCAAAGCATGATTGTAAGTGGAAGGAACGCATGACTCGTAATGGGAGATGAATTGCATGGACATTCATTTTAAATGGTGAAATTGAACATCTTTTTATTTGTCATCTTGTACTGTATGAGACATGAAATACTATTGGATATGACAGCTGACCACATTAACCTTAAACCACCCCAGTAAATAGAAATTTGTTTCCCAGGACAGATCCAGTGAACTGAAAAATAGACCATGATGCAATGGCTTTGTTGGCCTTCACCAAATGTAGGAGGAGAACATTTGAATTTATTGCATGTATTTCCCTCATAAACTAAATTCGAAAGATCATATATACATGACATTTTCATTTAAATTAGACTGTGGTTTCTGGGCCTCATAACAGCATTCTGCTTAAATATAATGCCTTCTTATTTATTCATCACTGGGAAAATTTGCATGCTCAGACATGTCTTATTAATTTATGAGCCTTTTCATGTGCGGGGAAGCGCTACAGTTCTGTAATTTAAGCCATAAGATAATACACCTTTAATATAATAATGTGCCTAATAAAATGCACCTTTATTTCATATTTTTAGCCATGGGTTCCTCCCATTAAATAATGCTCCAAATTATGTGTCAAAAAGACTTTTATTTACTTAATATGAGCTTTTCATTTCTTCCTGGCACTGAGCCACCTCCTTGACAGTTAAGATTTATTGATTTAATTGCCTAAGGTAACCATGCAATAAAATCATTGCAAAGATAAATTTCCATGGCGCTGTGCACAATCAAGGTAATTTTTCAGACACTATGGCTACATGTCTTCAGGTTACAGGTACAAATTTATAAGTCAGAGTCCCTCATTACCAAGGGACAGTTTTAGCGGTGAAAGGTGTAATAGTTTCCTGAGTGATTGTTTCCAAAACGGAGCATTTGCTAATTGACAGTTTCAATGGCGAGGTAAATTTATAACATGAGCAAAAACTGATTGTGTATCTCTTTAGGATTCAGAAATGTGCTAGTTATGAGCAATTTTTGAGCTCTTGCAATTTGTTACAATCTATAAAAGCAAATTAGTCAGTTTGAGACATTTACTGTCTCATTGACTTCAATCCTTTTGTTATATTTGGGGTCTGACTGATAAAAGGATAGATCAACCAAGAATGATAATTCTGTCATCATTTACTCACCCTCATTTCGTTCCACACCTGTATGAGTTTCTTCTGTGGAGTGCAAAAATGTTTAGCTGAATGTCAAAGCTGCTCTCTTTCATTAAATGACAGTGGATGGGGACCAGCTTCATAAAGAAAAAAAAAATATATATATTGCATTTAATTATTCTGCATATTCTTTATACAAAGTGGCATACAACTGAGGAACATCAACAGAAATGTATCATATGAGAGTCAACAATATTCTATGGAAGCCCATTTCCGCCACTGAATAAAAAAATAAATAAAAAGTAATTGCGAGGTTTTTTTTTCTTCTCACACTTCTGACTTTTATGTTAGAATTGCATGATATACTCGCAATTCAGAGTTTATATAATCTAAGGTATATCAATTAACAATTCTGAGAAAAATTCTCAGAATTGCGATTTTAATTATATCTCGCAATTGTGTTTTTTTTTCTCAGAATTGAGATATAAACTCATAGTTCTGACTTTTTTTTGCAGAAAAAGTGCCAAGTGAAAGTCTTTATTATGTGATATAATCTCGCAATTGCAAGAAAAAACTCGCAATTCTGAGAAAAATCTTGCAATTCTGACTTTCTTTCAATTGCGAGTTTACATCCCACTATTCTGACTTTATATCTTGCAATTGTGAGTTTGTAACAGAATTGCGAGATGTAAACTTGCAGTTGAGAGAAAGAAGTCAGAATTGTGAGATAAATGTCACAATTACCTTTTAAAAATTTTTATTCAGTAGCAGAAACAGGCTTCCATAATATTCACAGTACTACAAATGCAAAGTAAGATAATAAAAGTATGACAGAGTGAGCTTTTCCTTTAATATCTTAGAAAAAAACAAACATTCTGTGTGCAACAGTCAATCACTGTTTGCGGATGCCACTGAAATGAATGAATGAATAGTGCCACATCCTATTTGTGGCAAAATTGTCCATGACTTCTCTTATAAAACAGCATTATTGTATGTATGTGAATATATAATGTTAATACCAAACTAATGTTAATAGCAAACATGATGAAGATTAATTGATTTTTAAGGCAAGAGCAGGTGTGGCCATTTGTACGGTAATTCGAATGTTAGATTCCAGTTATTTTAGCTTCTATACAAATCATATTGAATATCATATTATTTAAACTAAACTACCTACAGATGCTTTAATCTTATGAAAGCTGATTATAAACCACATTTTAACTTGATTACTAATCACAGGTCCACCATGAAAAATTAATACAGAGTTCTGGCATGAAGCTCTAGATGGCGCAGTCCCATAGGTCTAACTCAATCTGAACTAATGACACCATTATCACATGTCACAGCTGATTGGTTCTCTCCTGTATTGGTAGCCAATGAGCTCTCTGCTCAACATTCAAATATATGACTAGTACTTGCTGTAGCAGTTCGCAGCGAGCTTCAGAAACCCTCCACCTTCCCCAGCTCCACCTATATAGATCTGCTACGAGGTGATTCGTGTATGCTATAGGGGTTATTTCATGTATGTTTTATGTGCAGCAGCAGTATTTCTTACATGCTCACAGCAGCGTGTTGTGGATGTATTGGCAGTAGCAAGTCTCGGTACTTGCTCTGCCACAGCAGCTGCAGCAGCAGCGTAGCAGATCTATTCCGCCAAGACCAAACACATTAACATTGTCATGTACATTACCATGCCAAACCCTCTGAGAGTTGTCATGACAGAACTTTAGTTTCAGATTCTTAGAGCCCCATTTATGCATTATATGCAAACTCTTGCCAGTATTCTATGTATTAGCTTTGTATTATAGTATTTTACTTATGTTGCTAGCATTTGTAATAGAGCATATCAGTGTTAAAGCTTCAATAATGTGATCAGATGGGATGAGTGAAGCATATTAAAATGATTTGATGTGAAAATAAGAGGTTAAATTTAAATTTACTATGCATATTTATTTTTACACATAACGTCAGGCCTTTGAGATCCCAACCATAAAGGCAGTAAAAGCAATCTGAACACAACATCAGGGTTAAACGATTTAAACTAACTTGAAAGCTAAGGAAAGATTTTATCCTTAAGGAGTCAGTGAATTTCCACTTGCAATTTTATAGTTTAATTTCTGTTTTACACCTATCAGAACAGATGTTTTTTTTTCATGAACTTGCTTAACCATCTTCAGTACAGCAGGTGTAACAAGTCAATCCCAATTATGTCACTTCATTGCCCAAAGGATCAGATAACAATATAGACCAGGTAACTGTCAAGAAAATTTCACACATCAGAATTGTGCTGTTGCAGTGTTAAAGATTTTGTGCTTTTCTGTAGCACACAAACACCTTCAGCCATCCTCTCAAACGTGTGATACCTGGAGAAAAAGCATTGTTTTAAAGGAATGAGTGCACTGTTTTACATCTCTTTCCCAGGAGAAAGTGTTCCTCATTGTTTTTGTTGGTTCCCTAAATAAGATTCAGGCTGCTTGAGAACCATTTATTTTAAATTAGATCTTGCTCATTACCAATATCTGATTGTGAAATGTTTACTTTTTAAATTAGTTTTACTATTTATATAAATGGGTTACTATAAAATCCATAAAAAAAAACAATTATAACAATTGCCTGAGCGCTGAACTCCTACATGATTAGACTTTTTATCTCTTGAAGTCAGTTTATTTGACAGTCAACATATTTAGCAGACATTTTTAGAAATACTATCTACAATTATACGATTTTTCTTCCTTCCCGTCTTGCCGTTCTTCTGCTCAGCAGTATTGACTTAAGTGTGTTAGCTGCTTAATTAAATGATTCTTGATTAAAGCCAGAGCCTGGTGAGAACAGCACATCACATTTCACTGCTTTATAATTGGCTGCTTGTTACATACGCTCAGGCTGTGATGTGCAGAGGGCAAAATTTATTAGATTTCACTTGCATCTCTTAGTTGAGCAATTAGACAAAGTGTACATGCGATAGACTTCATGAGTTAGACCAAAGGAAACCCTATCTCTTTTTTTATGTGGAATGCTTTGGAAGGTGTTGGCAGAGTTTAAAGCCTTTATTTCCCAGGTATTCCACATGTAGAGAGTGCAAACACATGAATAAAGTCTCTAATGTTTGCTCTAAAAGACTAATAAAGTAGTGCATTTATCAGTATATATATATATGTGTGTGTGTGTGTGTGTGTGTGTGTGTTTACTGCTTCAAGCACCTGCATGATTAAATTACTATATAAAAATTATTGTTTCTAGTAAAATGGTACGAAGCTACTCAAAAAAAAAAAAAAGTAAATAAATGAATAATCCAGTCGCTTTCATGCCGTTGCAAAACTGTATTGTAAGAAAACAAATGTTAATGTTCTTCATAATTTCAACTTTGGTGTCCCACGGAAGATAGAAAGTCATATGAGTTTGGAACAACATGAGGGTCAGTATAAATGGATGAGCAATCCAAGTTTTTATACTTATGTGTTTATATGACTGTTAAATTGTGTATAATGTCAGATATTGGGCATAATGGAGGCCCTATGGTTCTAATAGGCTAGATGTTGGTTCATTTAGACAGATTTTGCCAGAAATAAGCTCCTGTAAAAGGTCTGCTGTCAGACACTACAGTCCAGGTTGCTCTTGACAGTCTGTCACGAACCGGAAAGCCTGGAAAATTTAAGAGCAGTTTCAGAAGAGCAAGATACATCTATCTCAACTGCTCTAATATAATGAATAAAGTGTCCTATTAGGATCAGCAAAGCATAGCAGTCTATTATGTAGTGTTAATCCACATCAGAATATACATTAATAATCAAAAATCACACTTGTGCAATAGTTAGAGAAAACTGGGTCATTACTGGTGCTTGTTTTACCACAATTTGTGATGATACCTCAAACTATATAGGTTATGAGAACAGGTGTGTAGCTCATCCAAAAATGAAAAATCTGTCATTAATTACTCACCCTCATGTCGTTCCAAACCTGTAAGACCTTCGTTCATCTTTGGAACTCAAATTAAGATATTTTTGATGAAATCCGAGAGCTTTCTGACCCTGCATAGACAGCAACGCAACTGACACGTTCAAGGCCCAGAAAGGTAGTAAAGACTGTTTTGTTCTTTTTTTGCTTTTAAACTTTGATATAATATGCCCATGTTGTAAATTTAGTTATTTAACATTCACAAATCTAATTATAATCAAGCTGTGAAATATTACAGATATCAAAGTACTGTTACTCTTTCTTCTGTATTACTGTTCACACATACCTTTTTCTAAAAGATGACAGATTGAAAGCAGTCTGTGAGTTATGACGGAAAATGAGAAAAATATTACTATTGTCTCCAGTCTCCCATAATTAATGTGTAATTACAGTACTCCATGCTTGTTATTACTGTAATAATTAATTGTAATAGCATGGTGTGTGACATTCTAATTGAATATCTTTGTCCTGCAGTAATACAATGGCATGGCAACTGAAAGCAAACGGTTATAAATAAGCACATCTTTTCAGTTCTAATGGATCATTTCCGTCCAGTTGCTTCCCAGGAGTGAATCCGTGTTGTATGGACACATTTAGGTGAGGTGGGAGGAATCTTCCCCGTGTGTTAAGAGGAAGCGGTTCAACACGCTCCAGTGACAGCACGTCTGTCACAATACAAACGGCCTCTGCCGTATATCAAGCAGGCAGCCTGACTTAAGGACGCGACTATCGTCTGGCTTTTATTACGCACTGCACTTGACAAAGAACAGCATTCTCCCCTGGAATTCACGGCCGCCTCGCTCCACAATATGTGTTGTGCTTCCCCAAGGTTATAATAAGAATTTATTCTCCCCCTCCCTCTGTTGGCAGATTGGAGGGAAGCCGATGATGTATGAGCCATCACGTGTTATTTATTTGCCAAACTCTCCCAGATGTGGGGCTATCATTTATCTACTGACAAATCAAACCTTCCAAACAACCTCTGCTGTGACCCCAGCCGGAGCGGAGCGGAGCAGTGCTGCTGGTACACACACACACACACACACACACACAAACACACTGATACCTCTGCTGTGACCCAAGCCAGAGCACAGGCACCGGCTGGTCAGGACACACACACACACGCACACACACACATACATACGTCTCATGCACAGCTTCAACATGCAACAACATGCACAGCTTCATACCTTCTTAAGATATATTGAAAACTGGGGCTAGCTGTCACATATTTTACTCCAGTGAATATGTACTGTATCAATGTAGTTTTATTTATGAAAATTAATTTCTGGAGAGGCACATACTGCTCATGATATTGCTCGGGAAAAAAGACACAGCTCATTGAACACATGTATCAGGCATGTTGCCGCACAGTATAAAGTTAGCTGTCACAATGGAATTTATCAAATTTTACGACATCAAAATTACATAAAATTATAGGTTTTCCACAAAAATGTTCATAGTAAAACAATTATGAAACACAAAACCCCAAACATAAAATGACGCCTATAAAAATGTCAATGTAATGCTCTGACCAAACATAAAATATGGAAATTCATGAATTAAACTAAATGGACATTTAAAACAACTTGTCACAATAAATGTGACAATTGTACATGTCCTCACATCAACAAAAATATGATGATACAACTTTATGATGTGAAAAATAAGTACATTTAAGCATATTTTAAAGAGAATATAGAAGATTGTGGAAGTAATAAGATACAGTATTAATATGTATGGAAATAGTAATAATGTAATGTTCAGACAATTAGTGGCATGTTAAATTGAATTAAATTAATATTATTTGAAATACGGTTCAAATGTACTGCTGACAAGCATTTATGATGAACTAAAATATACTTTAATGTGAAGTCTAATGAAACTTGTGTCATGTTTTTAAATATATTTGTAATTAAACATTTTTAATGAAGTTTTAATTTAAAATACCTTCAGTGTAATATCAAATAACACATTACAGTTAAAATTATAATCAAGTACTTTGCATATTATATTATATTGTTAGTCAACAGATCAAAATAGATGTGCTTTTTTAAAGCATGACAAAAGATTATCAAAACATAATAAAAAAAATATTACAAAGTGCACTTTTTATTATTTTATTTATTTATTTATGTTAAGAAGCGGTCATGAAAATGTACTCTTTTTAAGTGCACTACCATTTTTTTATTTTATTAATAAAAATGCAAGTACCCTACAGATTTTAAAAAGCAAACTTTTAAGATTTGAAGTACTCTACGAGTCCACATTCAATAAAATTAAGCTCACTCCTTTTTCTCACATGATTGTAATTGCACTCAATATTCTAATTTGGGGCAGTCGTGGCCTAATGATTAGAGAGTCGGATTTGTAATCCGAAGGTTGCAGGTTCGAGTCTCAGGTCCGGCAGGGATTGTAGGTGGGGGGAGTGAATGTCCAGCTCTTTCTCCACCCTCAATACCACGACTGAAGTGAGACCCTTGAGCAAAGCACCGAACCCCCAACTGCTCCCCGGGCGCCGCAGCATTGGCTGCCCACTGCTCTGGGTGTGTGTTCACAGTGTGTGTGTGTTCACTTCTCACTGCTGTGTGTGTGCACTTGGATGGGTTAAATGCAGAGCACAAATTCCAAGTATGGGACACCATACATGGCCACACGTCACTTCCTTTCCTTTCCTTTCATTTCCTTTTAATTTAGTATAATTTCGAATTAAAAGCCAAAATATAAAACCATTGCAAAGCAAAATGAACATTTGTGTAATTGCTTCAAAATGATATAATTACTTAAATTTAGCTGTTGTGATAACGTATACATCCCATACACAAACACACACACACATACACACACACAATCAGCATCTTCTATTGAACACTAACAGAGAGCTAAAGAGATCCAAACACACACTCATATGCACAAACTTTTATTGTGCAACTTACAAGAGAAAACAATTTTATAGATAATTTTAGAACACCATATTCCTTAATTTTACACTGCATTCAGGCACAATGAGCCACTCTGTGATTCTGTGCATTCATCTAACCGTAGTTATATTGCTGCTCGGTGTCGGCTTTGTCCCAGTCAGCATATCTCGGCAGGACATTAGGGTCCTCCCTGATGGGGTCTCCAGTGACCTCCGGTGCCAGCAGCAGCTTTGCTTTGTGCTGATGGGGCAGGAAGAGACGGCTAGTCTGAGGAACAAACTCCAGCCCTGAGGGGTGAGAGACTGACGTCTGAGCGCTCTGAAGCAGAACCACACAGAACACTCTGAGCCTCTACTGCAGACTCTGTCCAGCTCAGTCTGTTCTGGATTTGGTCTAATCGTTTTGCAATTCTAAGTAAGCAGACTGCATTCTTCATTCTTCAAGCATATTTCTGTCTCTGACTCCAGAAACAAGAAAAGAAAAGCGTGCCAGTAATGAAATGATCATATGTCTCTGTTATGCTTTGAATCTCTGATGAACGGCGTACTGTGATGATAAGCAGCACCCAGGCAGTGAAATAATGATCGATACGACTGTGCAGCGTGAAAGCCCAAAATAATAAACAGCTTTTAAACTCAATGGGCCGAACAGCAAGACAGCACAACAGAAAGAGGAAAAGAGAGAAGAGAAGATGCACGTGCCTACACATGCCTGCTGCAGAATGATTGATTTTTGATTATATAATTAGTCGTAAACAATAATGAAATATCGTAAAAGATAAAAATTGTTTTAAAAGAGTCAAAAATGGGTCTATAAAGATTCAAATGGGCCAGATGGTAATAGTCTAATAATAGACTATAAATAGTTCCAGTCCTGGCTTCTGATTGGTCAATATAGCATTCCATTCATTCTGCCTGCCTCAATATAGTAAGATCTATGACTTGAAACACCTGTTCTCTGTATCACTGCACAGCACACGTACTATAGCACAACATCATTTTTGTTCCATAACAGAATTCTGTTATGTCAGGGACTATATCTTCTACTGGTAGGATGCCATTAAAAAAACTTGCTTTATAAAATAAGGTTTAACTAATAATTTGCACCATTAATACATTTATTATGAATGTAATATGGCACTTGAGGCCATACTGTATAAATAAAGATCAAATTAAAAAGATAAAAATAAAAATAAAAACGTTGAAAATAAATAAACATAATTGAACACAAAAAAATACATATTCTTTTTTTTTTCACCTGCATGTGACCATTAACCAACATCAGTGAACTGTAAAAATGCAAATGTGTTGTTCATTTTTTGAAATATTAACTACAAGTAAATATTTTATTTTAATAAATAAATAAATATTATAAATAAATACATATTATATTTTCCCTCAAATTCAGAAGCATGGTTTGCACATTTATTTTATGACATTTGTGAATAGTCAAAGCTAAATGGCATGACACAGTAGGATTTTAAGGGTGAAAAATGAAAAGAGAATCAATAAACAGAATCAATAAATAATAATCATACCAATATTAAATTATTAATATTTAAATAATTTACTGCCCTTGTGTGATTAATATGTAATCATGCAATCAATGAAAAATGTAATTGTAATTTGATTATGAGCAATTTAAAATATGTGACCCTGGACCACAAAACCAGTCTGAAGTCGCTGGGGTATATTTGTAGCAATAGCCAAAAACACATTGTATGGGTCAAAATTATCGATTTTTCTTTTATGCCAAAAATCATAAGGCTATTAAGTAAAGATCATGTTCCATGAAGATATTTAGTGAATTTCCTACTGTAAATATATCAAAGCTTAATTTTTGATTAGTAATATGCATTGCTAAGAACTTCATTTGGACAACTTTAAAGGTGATTTTCTCAGTGTTTAGATTTTTTTGCACCCTCAGATTCCAGATGTTCAAATAGTTGTATCTCAGCCAAATATTGTCTTATTTATTCAGCTTTCAGAAGATGTATAAATCTCAATTTCGAAAAATTGACCCTTATGACTGGTTTTGTGGTCCAGGGTCACATATAATCCTCTAATTACAAGTACTTAATTTTTGGATTCTGATTACATAATCCAAATTACAAGTAATTAATTTCTACCCAGCACTGAGTGTGAATGTACTTTTTCTTTTTTTTCTTTTCTTTTTTTTTTTTACCTCATTAAGCATAGGATTGTGACTTTTTATATAGTTTTTATGTTATTACCAGTATAATAATGAATAGATCCACATTTGTTTCTAATGACTTTAAGCTAAATGACTTAAGTAGTAATATTATTATTTTTGGCAGTTTCATTTAAATTTATCATCATTAAAATCATCATCAATGATTAATAAAAGTAGGCTTTTCTATATCAGATAGATAGATGGATGGATGGATGGAAGTGATGATTGATTTAATTGATTGATTGATTGATTGATTGATTGATTGATTGATTGATTGATTCATTCATTCATTCAGTGATTCATTGATTCATTCATTCAGTTTATTTACTTGTACCAACCGGCTAAAAAGCATTTGACCAGACATGTTTCTTGTAGGATGAATGTGATAATATGTGAGGAAGGGAAGTGTGAGTGTCTGTAAATGTAACACTGCCCCCCACTGCTCACTTCACACTCTCAAACGGGCCGTGATTGAGAAATCACATCAGCTTTACTCTTTACTCACAGCTTTTTATTTGCAGTTCTACAGTAGATCATAATAATCAAAGCCAATTATGCTGCAAACTGTTGCTGTGTATGCTTTCACTTTAGAAAAAAAAAGAACATTTTATTGACTGGCAATGGAATAGAGTTAATTTCTAATTCTAAACTGACAGTTCTTAAAGAATCATCTCTGATGCCAGTGACAGGCAACAAGAACATTTCAAATGACTCCAAAAGGCCTGCGTCCAGCTGAACGAGTATCTGAACATAGAGCTACACGGCATCGAGGCTTTTTTTCTGTTGGTTTGTTAAAAGCAGGGGGCCTCATGTACAACCAACATAAATAGGTTCTGGCGTTCCAACTAGACTCAGAATACTCTTGGATGAAATATCGGCTTTGCACTAAAACACAAACAAAACGACTGTTGCGCTTGCAGCCAAACTCAGTATTTTTCTTTGGTGAATGCGAGTGCTACGATCAAATGTGACCCCGGAGTAACTGCAGCTCACATCAGAAGCGAACAGCAGTTTTTCCTTTAATTTGTTGAAAGAGTGTGAAGCTCAAGGTCTTGTTTGTACCCCTGGAAAATATGAAGCGAAGGTCATCGCCTGAGACTCTCGCGGAGAAGCTCAGGGATGATACTGAAGGATTTCACCTTAACGCCTCCTGAGAGCAGAGCATGAAGCAATTACTACCAAATGTTAGAGCCATTGTTCTTACCGACAATCTCTTACATGGCAAAGCCCTGGAGACTTGGTGCTGTGTGCGGCAGGTAGCCATAGCAACAAAATCTTCTACTTTATCTCTAAAAGTTTTAAGATCACAAATCTGTTTTTCCTGGATGGAAAACTTATAAATGAGGCCTGTTGAAAAACATGCCGCCAGAGTTCACAGAAACAGTGAACAGTTTCCATACAAGTTGGAGCGCAAAATGCAAGTAATGGATTTCATCATGTTTGGCACAGAAACATGTGACTAAACAGAAGAACGAAATAACATCAGGTCTATTGGAATCAAAGCACTGGAGCTCCCTTCACTTTCCATGACAGGAAAAATCGTATAATGGATTTTATTAGTTCAAGAATGTGATTGGCGTATAAATTCACTGCATCTGATTGATGTCTTATTAAGACATGTCCAACACGGCTAATACGCAAAATCCCAACTGGCAAAGTCTCTGAATATCACATTACATTTTCAAATCATTCCTTCTGGCCTGCGAGCACAGCTTTGAATCAGTGTCAATATTTGTCAGGGGACAGTAAATGCCATTGTGGGGTAGTTATTCACCGGTAAGTGTCCCGCAGTGAATAACGTGTCCCGCCTCGGCTTTGTATCGCTGTTCCAAACGCTCGTCGCTGACAATGGATGTGTTGGCTGTATTAAGCTGTCACTCACCACATCCCTTGTTGAGACGCACAAGCAAGACTGACACAATTATATCCCGTCCTTCACAACTGAGAGCAACACAGTCAATATTTGGCTGGCTGGTGGAGAGCGCGTTTTTGATTTGCGATTACTGTAATTCATATGCAGCGGGATCAAAGCAACTCAATGGGATGTTATCCACACAAAGACAGGGCATTTAACATCGTTCAGTTTGGTGGCTCACGCAGTGGAATTTGTGAACGGTGACGATACGTCTGCGCTCTGAAGCACATAATGAACTAAATGTGTGAGACAACTGATACCAGTCATTATTACTCATTCAAACCCTTTTTACCAGTTCTTCACTTGCAGCTTAGTGAACTCATTTCAAACCAGTGGTTCCATAAGAACCTTTAACATCCATGGAATCTTTAAATTGCACAAAAGGTTCTTTATTGTGGAAAAGTGTTCTTTAGATTATTAAAAATGTTCTTCACATGGTTCTTATAAGAACTGTTTAATGAAAGATTCTTTGGGGAAGTGAAAATGGTTCTTCTCTGTTATCACTAAAACTTCATGGGAACATGGATGCTACAGATTCAACCAAGTTTTAAGTCTGGATTTATTATGTTGAAAGTGATTCAACATTGCATCAACTAATGATGAACACATTAATTTTTATTTGTGTTATCACTCAGTGTGTTATTTACCCATGTATTACTGTCTTTGGAAGGCTTCTGTTTTTTAAACATATTAAAATGCACAAATTCATGTTATTTCTTATTTACATGTAGGAATTATTAATAATGCAGGAATAATTAAGGTTCACATTTGCATGTTTACGGTTCTCTGGAGTTGCTTAATGGTCACACGACATGCAAGGAAACAAATAAAATGTTTATTGTTTTAGTAAGTGTTTTATTTTGATTGTTATATTAAAATGATTTATTTTAATTTGACATGTTTATGCTATAATTAATTATTAGCTTTTCATTAAACTCACGAACCCAAGTCCAAGTTTGGGAAACCTTGACATAATGTTTAATGCACTTCATGTTGTTAACAACAATGAATGGAATATATTTTCTTTCTCTTTCTATTTTTATATCAGTATGGTACAAGATTATCCTGTTTAAATCAATGTTATGAACGAGTTAGTTCAAAAGTAATCTAAAAGTAATCTAAAAGTAGTCTGATTATATGTACCACTGCACCACAAAACCAGTCATAAGTAGCACAGGTATATTTGTAGCAATAGCCAACAATACATGGGTCAAAATTATCATTATATTTTTCTTTTATGCCAAAAATCTACAATTTTGTCATGTAATTTGGAATCAGTAATGGTGTCCAAATTCGAGCCCGGTCTCATGAAAATGCTTATAAATAGTACGCCAAATAAAAACAAAAACTCGTGGCATTGATACGCAAAAATTGACTTCGGCGTGTATATGATACGCACGTGTTTGGCGTGTATATAATACGCAGTTTTTGAGTGCATATGCTACGAAATTCGTTGGTGTGCATATGATACAAAGTTTTCGCGTACATATGATACGCACAACCTAAGCTCACTGGAAATACGTGCCTATTCATACATTTCTGCAAAACTGAAAAAACGTACCTATACATACAAATCGCTGCAGTTTCCAGTTGAAATGAACACTAGAGGCAGTAAAACTCTGACAACTTTTATTCTTTTTCACACAAAAGTATAATTTACAGGTATATTTTTGATTAATAAAGGTTAATTTTCACACAGTTACAGAATGTTATGTTATGACTTCAAAACAATTTTAACATCCTGCACGATTTGAAAACTGATACTTTAGAACGTTGTCGTCACATATACAGCTTCATATGTATGAGTTTTCTAGTTTAGTAGATTTATTCGGTAGCTCATGCGACACGGCGTTGCACTTAGGTGATGAAGAGCTCCGGTACGAATCCCCGTGAAACTACGGTTCGACTAAACAGCTCAAATCCGCATAAGGAAGTTAAAATAGCATGGCTGCATCAGCGAATACGTTTTTATATTACTTTTGCATTTGTTAACACTATCGGGTAGGTTTAGGTTTGGGTTTGGTGTAGGGGATATTTCCAACATGATAGAGCATTAATCTTTAGCGACACTCACCGGATATTTGAATTCTGAATGGCCGCAAAATGTACCTCAATCAGCATAATAAAAACGCTGCAATACGTGCCTGTACCAACGTAATAAAAACGTGCCACGGTCACGTATTAAACGTGTGTTTTAGCGCCACTCTCTGGACGTTTCACTTTGAAACTGCCGCGAAACGTGCAGTAAGGTACATAATTACGGGGTTGCAGAAATGTATGTAGAGGCACGTATTTCCAATGAGCCTGGGTTGGATACGCATCTACCCCACAACCCTAATCCTACCCACTGCTTAGCATATACATGCCAAAGTCAATTTTTGCGTATCAGTACCACGAGTTTTTGTTTTTATTTGCTGTACTTAAGCATATACAGTATTTTATAGACTATTGTTCACTGTTTCATAATCACAATTCATTAGTCAAGGGTTACAAGTCATTAGTGCACAAGACACAATGGTATCCATAATGCTACGCTGAGACAGCTACAAAAAAAAAAAAAAAAAGTAAAAAAAAAAAAAAAAGTTGGCTCAACTTAAAATTTTACGGCAACCAGCTTCAGCAGATTTTTGAGTTTTCTCAACTTGTTGTTTTAAGTTTATGCAACAAAAAGTTGAGAATCTCCTACAAAAATTAGTTGAGAGAACTCAAAAATCTGCTGAAGCTGGTTGCCTTAAAATTTTAAGTTGACTCAACTGTTTTTTGTTTTTTTTTACAGTGTAGTAAGTGTAAAGATATTCTATTTATGTGTATATTGTTCTAAAGCAGCCTAGACAAATACAGTATAAAAAGGCTTATGCTAACTCTTCCAAGTAATGTGCCCTTACATTTATATTAATGCATTTGGCAGACCTGTTCTTTACAGTGATCCGCAGTATGCAGTATATTCACACTGTGTGTGTTCCCAGGGAATCAAACCCACTACTTTGGCATTGTTAGCACTATGTGTTAAATGTTTATGAAGACATATATTAAACATGACAAAAACAAGAGGTTAACAGCAATTCCACAAGATCCACAAAACTAACAACATCAAGATGTACAGTTTATGTCAAAGATATTTATGTTACTTCCCCAGATCTTCCCAGTGCAAAATTACATCAGTTTCTGAATTAGCTTTGAAGACAAGCCAGTAATAACGAGTGCTGTTACTTGGCTTGTCTTCAAAATAGTAAGCTGTTTATTTACTGATTGACTTCAGAAATATATTGACAGCCAGTGTCAGTCAAAAGATGTGCAAAGAATCCCTGAAACATTTTATCATGAGTTTTATGGTGACTGATTTCACAACATTAACTGCAGCACAAGAATATTCAGATTAATATCATATACTTATTTTCTACAGTATGTCATATACAGTGAACATGCTAACATCATTTCCATAATCAGACTAAGCTTCCAATTTCGAGAAATCATCTGGCATATTTATATTTACAAAAACAATAGATTTTGTTTACAAGCACAAAAATATTCTGATATTGATCAGAATTTGGTTATATTCAGATTATGTAGGTGTCACATAAACACATTAATATAATGGCCATAACCAGATTAAGCTAATATTCAGTTTAAGGTACAGTATCTACTGTTACTGCACATTCATTCATACGCATGTCCAAACAAAGGTCATTCTGGGTAATATTATATTCAGATGGTTGGTGAAAAAAAAAAACATAATGCTTTATTTTTCCTCTGGTTGAAAATGAACAAAAACTAAGCAAAAACATTAAAAAATCAGTGTTCAAACCCCAATTCACAACGGATACTCTAATAATAGTAATTTAGAATGGAGGCGGTAGGTTGGATTTGGCAGAAAATGTCAGTTTTAAGGTGTTGTCACATTTAGCATTGTTCACTGAATGTTTAAGGGCTAAATCCAGATATTTAAATAGTAATTCACATGATTGGGAATGTTGCATGAGGGAAAACGATAGCCACACTTCATTTGTCACATTTTCACCAGGTTGACCAACAAAAAGCAGTTCGTGACCAAAAGAAAGCTTCTGTGTATGCTGTGCTTCATAAATCACTACACTATTGACAATGAACAACAGACCTTTTTTGCTTGCAATATTTCACCAAAAATTCACTAATGTGATGCTGCTTTACAGTATATCATTCATCTTTTTGTGGTTATGTTTGTAATCAGAAAGAGGACAGACTATGTGTAGGTGGAAGATCCTACGTAAGTTCTTATGCAGTGCAATTACAATCGTTAATTTCAAAACATGTAATGAGTAATCCGAATGCAGTCAAGAGATTACATTACCAAGAAAGTGAAATCTAGTTACAAGAAGTAATGCTGCCAGCTATTTCTGAACCAAAGTTTAATAATAATATTTTTTGATGTATGACTTTTTCTGATCTGGCTAAAGAATAGATATATGTTATTGTCAGTATCATGATTGATTGATTGATTGTTACTAACATTTTTAGGTTTCAAACATTAAGATATGTATTTATTTGATGCATGTTACTATCATTTTTCTGTTTCAAGCATTTATTTATTTATTTATTTATTTAATTATTTTATTGCTTGATTGATGCATGTTACTAGCATTTTTCCATTTCAAATGTTTGTTTTTATGTTTGTTTGATGTATCATTTTCTGTTTCAAACGTTTGTTTGAAAAACGAACTAAACGTTATTTGTTTATATATATATTTATTTATTTATTTAACATTTTTCTGTTACAAACATTTGTTTGTTTGTTTATTTATTTATTTATTTATTTTGATGCATGTTACTATCATTTTTCCATTTCAAATGGTTGTTTGGTTGTTTGATGTATCATTTTCTGTTTGAAACGTTTATTTATTTAACATTTTTCTGTTAATAACATTTATTTATTTATTTATTTATTTATTTATTTATTTATTTGATGCATGTTACTATCATTTTTCTGTTTCAAGCATTTATTTATTTATTTAGTTAGTTAGTTTATTGCTTGATTGATGCATGTTACTAGCATTTTTCCACCATTTCAAATGTTTGTTTGTTTGTTTGTTTGTATGTTTGTTTGATGTATCATTTTCTGTTTCAAACGTTTATTTGAAAAACAAACTAAACGTTATTTATTTATTTAACATTTTTCCGTTACAAACATTTATTTGTTTGTTTATTTGTTTGTTTGTTTGATGCATGTTACAATCATTTTTCCATTTCAAATGTTTGTTTGTTTGTTTGTTTGTTTGATGTATCATTTTCTGTTTGAAACGTTTGTTTATTTATTTAACATTTTTCTGTTACAAACATTTATTTATTTATTTATTTATTTATTTTGATGCATGTTACTAACATTGTTATGTTTTAAACAGAGATGGCATAAAAAGCCAAAGTTCTGTATATAGTGCACCTTTAAGGACATTGTCAAAAATAACTAAAAATGCAGCATAACGGCAAGAGTGAACTTCTCCTGTATTTCCAGAAGAAATTAATATGCATTATTCAGTATTCCGAATATGCTGGTTACTTTTATAGGCCTACAAGTATTAAATAGCAGTGAATATGCAAACATGTCTTTTCTCAGAAAAAAAAGGACCTTAATTGGAAAATTATATGTATGTTAACATGGTCAATGTGATGTGAAAAGGAATCCATTTAAAAGCTAAACATTATCATGAGTTTGCCAATCCTCAGTGCATCTATTATGACAATCCGGGCATCTATTAAATATGACATTCATTAATCAACTATTTAACCCAGCTTTAAACAGCCTTAGAAGGAAGGAATATTAAATGTGCAACAAACTTCAGTAAGAGCTGATGTCAGGCAACTGTTTTTCAGGAGGCTCAGAGACAGGGGGCTGTAATGGAAACAAATGAAGAGGTATAAGCATGGAGACAAATCCATATTTCTCTCCGTCTTGCTCCCTCTGGAACAGTGGCTCCCTTGATGTGTCTAATCAATCTTAGGCAAGCTGCCGACATCATCAGTGCCAATCCAGCCTGTGACAAAATTGCTGTGCCATTCACGATTAGCTGCATGCAAACAGTAGCTCTCATGTAGGTCAGCAGCTCTTTTGTGTTTCTACTCTTTCTATGCATTACGTGTATTCGTTCATATATTCTGCCTCTTTTGTTCCTATTAAATACACACACAAACCCTTAAGTTCACACATTCTACTCCGAGTATTAGACATTATTACTAGCTTCAGACAAGCATGTCATTAAATCTGCACTTTAAAGTGCTTGACAAATGCAGTGCAGTAACCGAGCTCCACAGTCTTTTAAAATTAAAATTGCTCATAACATTTTTTTTTCCTCAGGAATTAAGGTGAACTGATAAATACAGTGATTAAAGACACCTTAGGAACCCTTAAAGTCAATTAAGGTTAGAACACCAATCAAGTGTAGAGAAAGCACACTGTTTTAAATTAGAGACTGTTAATTTGCCTCCTCCACCTCAGAACAATAAAAACACGAGGCTGTGCACTTTTAGTAAAAGAAGAAAGCTTTCTCTCATGTTGCTATGGCAACACAGACAATCTCTCGCTCTCTAGTTCAGTAAGACTGAGGCTGAAGTCAATATTCTCAACCTCAGCTGAAAGAAGCCATACTTCTCTCTCTCTATCTGCTGTATTATCTGTTACGCACTTCCTTCAGACACTTTCAGAATAACTGGAAATGATGGAGCTACAAAATCTATAGCTTAAATTTATTTAACAGATCGGTCTAGTTATTTTCAGATTTCTTCTCTTCCTTGTATAATATCTCAGACAAATACACATATATATATATATATTTCCATTTTAATTGTTACAATTTCAGTAATTTATTACCTTAGTAGTTTTGCCATTTTTGTTGTCTATAGTTCTATTAATTTATATTCTATTATTATTATTATTATTATTATTATTATTTTACTGTAATAACCCACAAAATCACAGATACTTTCACATTATTGGATATTGATATATGTTCATATATATATATATATATATATATATATATATATATATATATATATATATATATATATATATATATATATATAAACATATAAACATATATCAATATATCCAATGTTTTTCTTTATTTCTTTATTTGTTTGTTTGTTTGTTTTAGTTAGTTGGTTAGTAAATTAGTTAGTTAGTTAAAGCCTACCTTACTTTTGCTTTCACTTAAGTAAAAAATTAAAATATGATTCTCAGTCTATGTACTAAAAGCACTATAAAATGCTTCTACATAACATTGTTTTCAATGAATGCAATTTGAGTAAAAAAGTTTAATGTAAATATTAACATGAATAGAATGTATTTGTTATGGCCCCTGTGTGTGTGTGTGTGTGTGTGTGTGTGTGTGTGTGTGTCATAGCTATACACATAAGTTTATTCAGCCTTACCAAAATAGAAAAATAGTCACTCTCACTCTCTTATTTTCTCATTTCTCATCTTCTTGAGAAAGCAATTCAAAATGTGTTTTTTTTTTTCTTTTTCCTCAGACATAGTGAATGTTTAATGCACACACCAGGCAGATGAGTATCTCATTAGGGAGTGGAAGGCTAGTGTTGCTTTACGGTTCTGTTCTGACTCTGTTTTAATTACGCAGGGGGAAACAGTGTGGCTGGTGGCAGTTGAGTGATTAGGCTTGCGGGCAGGCAGAGCCCTGGGGCCTGTCATTATTATGCTCATTCAACTCAGCTCTAATGAAAAAGTCAACTCAACACCAGTTCTGTTCTCCAGAACAAGAGCTCATGGCAGGAGCGCTGTGTGTGTCTTGCTGGCTGCAGTCAGTGGGGTACATCGAGTAGCTGGAATACTTTTTGCTTTTTTCATTAACACACCAAAACTAGTCATTAAAAACATGTAAAATAATAGTAACTATAAATACTTCATATTTTTTTCACATTCAAATCATAAAGGCAAAGAAGTCAATTTGTTACAATTGTCCTTATTTCAGGTAGAGTTCAAACACTCATCAATTATTAATTTGATTTCAGCTCTTCATTTTATTCCTGTTCTTTGTTATACAACTGATTATTTGCAGTTGAATAACATCTAGGATGTTATCCCCCCCCCCCCCCCAAAAATACATTTGTTAAGAATATATTTTATCCAAGATGTAGATGAGTTTGTTTCTTCAACAAAACAGATTTGTAGACATTTAGCATTCATCACTTGATCACCAATGGATCCTCGGCAGTGAAAGAGAGTCCAAACAGCTGATAAAAACAGCCCAATAATTCACAAGTAATCCACACCACTCCAGTCCAACACTTGACATCTTGTAATGTGAAAAGTTGACTTTATGTAATAAATAATAATTCAGACATTTTTTACTATCCATGATATTGATTTTTCCCGTCAGATAGTTGTCTCGTCTGAATCAGGAGAGAAAAATGCACAGATCAGGCACCATTTATAAGTGAAAACAGTTCTAAACAGGACAACAGAGAATGTACTTTTTTCACTAGACAAAGTGTTATAACGGACTGGTATTTTGGTCAGAAGTGACGGTTGAAGTTATAATGCCTTAATCAAGGATTTGTTTCTGACAAACACACAGCTTTTCACATCACAAGATGTTAATTGATGGACTGGACTAGAATGGTGTGGAATGCTTGTGGATTGTTGTGATGTTTTTCTATCAGCTGTTTGGACTCTCATTCTGACGGCACCCATTCACTGGAGATTATCCATTGGCGAGAAAGTGATATAATGCTAAAATTATCCAAATCTATCCTGATGAAGCAACAAACTTATCTATCTTGGATTGCCTGAGGGTAAATTTTCAGCAAATTTTCATTTTCGGGTTAACTTTTACTTTAAATAGCCCACAGTTCAGTAAATTACTGAACAAGTTTGAGAGAGTAAAATGAATAATTAATCTGTAAAACGGTGAAAAACTGTTTAAAATTGAAATAATAATAATAATGATAATAATTTAGCAATTAAAAAATGTCTCGGATTACTTACATAACCCGTGTTCTCTGAGTAGGGAACGAGATGCTGTGTAGCTGATGCAATGGGAACACCCCCCAGGTGTAACAATTGTCTGAAGCCCATATAGAATCACTCCAATTCATTCGCTGATGCGCGAGATACCGCCCCTACGCCATATGTAACTGACATAGACCCGCGCTCGCACCATCTTACCCCTCAGATTTTCCTGTCGAAGAAGCAGGTCAACAGCATGAGGAGCTTGGCAGCGGACACAACTTCTCGTTCCCTACTCAGAGAACATGGGTTATGTAAGTAACCCGAGACGTTCTCTTATATAGGTTCACTCAACGCTGCTTAGCTGATGCAATGGGAACAATATACCACACACGCCAAGCTAACATGCTGCCAAGTCTGGCCCATTACAGACCAGAACACTAAAACACAGCTGGCTCAAACAGAAAGAACCTGGGAGCCAGGAGCCATGTTCACATCAAGGTTATAGAACCTCACAAAAGTATGGGGAGAGGACCAACCTGCCACCATACAGATATCCTCCAGGGTAACCCCTCTAAACATAGCTTGGGAGGAAGCCATCCCCCTGGTGGAATGAGCCCTTACATCTAGAGGTGAAGGTAGACCGTGCACCTCGTAGGCCATCGAAATAGCTTCCCTAACCCAGTGGGAAATCGTGTGTTTTGATGCCGCTAGCCCTCTGCGGCCTGCACCAAAAAAAACCACCAGCAACTCTAGGGACTTATGCCACCGACTGGAACGGTCCACATACATCTTCAGAGCCCTGACAGGGCAGAGCAGATAAAGAATACTGTTCTCACTTGAAGAGGAAGGAGAGAAAGCCTGCAACACCACCACCCCACACATAAAGGAGGAGACCAAACGATGTCTACCCAACAGGACATCATCCGAGTCCCTTTGAGCAGCAATAGCCGCAAAGTAGATTCTCAGAGTGGTAGTGACCGCTCCAGCCGAAAACTTATCTTGCAGGAACTCCAGCACTGAACCAACTGGGCAGCTGACTGGGTCCACAGCATGAGCCAAGCACCAGGATTCAAAAACCCTCCATTTAGAGGAATAGAGCCTCCTAGTGGAAAGGGCTCTGGCACTATTAATGGGCTCATGGACTCCATCCGAGAGATCAAAGGCAATGGGCAACCCTTAATTGGCCATACCCACAACTTCCAGATCTCTGGACGTGGGTGCCAAACAGTGAGCTGCCACAACAGGTCTCTCCTGATTGGAATCTCCCACGGATCACCTTCCAGAATGGAGACCAACTCCGAGAACCACGTCTGGGAAGGCCAGAATGGGGCTACTAAGAGAAGGCGGACTCTGCACGTGTTCACCCTGCACAAGACCGTTGGGATGAGCTTGACCGGAGGGAAAGCATTTTATAGTTTAATGTCCAGCCAGAGGTGCACTAGCGCATCCATCCCGAAAGAGGCAGGGTGAGAAAGGGAGAACCAAAGGGGGCATTGGGTCGACTCCTGAGACGCAAAGAGGTCCGCCTCTGCCGCACCGAATCGTTCTCAAATCTGAGCCACCGTCTGGCAGTTCAGCATCCATTCCCCTGACCTGAGTTGCTGTCTCGACAGAAAGTTGGCCGCTAGGTTCAGGACCCCTGGGACATGGACCACTCTCAGGGACGAACATTTTATGCGTGCCCAAAGGAGGAATTGGCACGCATGCCTGTCTAGGATGCGCAACCAGGAGCCTCCATGGCGATTGATGTGTGACACCACCGCCATATTATCCATCCTGACGATGACATGGAACGCCAGAAACGGAAGAAAGTGAACGAGAGCCAGATGAATCGTTCTCATTTCCAGGCTGTTTATGTGCCAGGTGAGGTACTTGATCGTTGAAGGTAGGAGACAGTCCAGGTTTTCTCCCCTCAGGAGTGCTGCAAGCTGCAGGCATTGTTCGCGCAGTAAGGGACGCCCAGCGCTTTACCCCCACATCATCATCTCCTGCCTTTGCCTCCTGCCTTTGGCTTTGCCTACGACTACAGGCTCCCCAGACCGTGTACGGTGGGAGATGCGCCGGGTCGCTCACTCTACAGACTGGCTACTTTCTGGGGGCTGGGCGCTCCCTGGAGGGCGAGACAGAGGCTGGCTCACTCACACACCATGGCATGACAGCCTAAACGCAGCCGACTGCGTTTTGGCAGCTTTGAACTTATCGACGACGGCGTTAACCACGTTGCCGAATAAGCCAGAGCTTCGAAAAGGAAAACCTTCACCTTATCCCTGATCTCCAAAGATTCAGCCACAGGTAGTGCTCAGGATGGTAGCCCTGCGAAGCTCTTTAACAGCTTCAGGGGTCACACCGTCCCCCTTGTCCATCTCCTACAGCACCTCCACTTGGTAGGCCTGAAGGATGGCCATGGTGTGGAGAGCCACACCTGCCTGTCCCGCCGCCATGTAGGACTTACCGATCAAAGCGGAAGTTGTCCTACAAGGGATAGATGGGAAGAGAGGGTGGGACTTCCACGAGGGAGCGGAAGTCGGCAAGAGGAACGCAGCAAGCGTGTCCTCGACCACCAGGACTGTGGCGTACCCATGCTCCGTGGAACAAATAGGTTGGTGAAGTCAGCAGCTGACGCATTAGTGAGACGGGAGGAGAAAGGCTGCTTCCAGGACCTGGCGATCTTGTGATGCAGGTCAGGGAAGAAAGTCAGTTTTCTCCTCACCGGGCACGCTTCCAAAGCCACTGAGGAAACGCTCATAAAGCTTAGATAACTGGGCCTCGCGAGGCTCAGCCAATCTAAGTTCAACTTCTCAGTGGCACGCGCTAAAATGTCCACCATCTCTGTATAGGCTGGGGAGGGCCGTGTCTCCTGGCCGCTAGGCGGAAGAGTGTCGAGCAACGCGCCTCTGAAATTCAGAGTCGGAGGCCGTGGTAAACAAAACATCCTCCATCCCGAAGAAAATGACTTCCTGTGCCTCTAGGCTGGGCACAAGACAGCCGCGAGAAAACTAGACCGGAGAATCCACACGGTGATGCTCGGGCGATGGAGGAAGACAGAGTGGAAACTGTTCACTCTTCATAGCCTTGAGCTCCGCATCCAAACTCCAGGCTGCGGCTTCGAAGAGGGAGGAGGCCTCTGGAGCGGCTCGGCGGGAGAGAATGGCAGATTCACGATCAAAAACCGCAAGTCTAGCGCACAAGGTTTTAAGAGTTAAATTCTCTCAGCACTTGCAGTTTGAAATGCCAAAGATAGTATCTCATGCATGGGCCAGGCCCACACATCTGACACATTTACCTTGCTGGTCGTCACTCGCGATGAGATGAGAGCACGGCGGCTGGCACCGATGAAAGTCCATTCCACTCAATACTCGGAGAATAATATTCCACTTAGATGCAGTCACTGAAGTGGAAAAGAATCCAAAACCAAACGTTGCAGAGGAATGGGCCAGAAAAACCACGAGAAGCAAACGCTTCTGAAGAGAGGAAAATCTGAGGGGTAAGATGGTGCGAGTGTGAGTCTATGTCAGTTACGTATGACATAGGGGCGGTATCTCATTCCATCAGCCAATGAATTGGCGTGATTCTATATTGGCTTCAGACAATCGTCACACCTGGAGGGTGTTCCCATTGCGTCAGCTACGCAGCGTTGAGTGAACCTATGAAAGAGAACAGCTCATCATACAACTGTAAAACAAAACAAATAACATTCACTCAGTAAGTGAGTAATTCACTCACTCATTCATATACACTTTAATCAACTTACTAGTTGTGTCCTCCCAAATGTCTAGGCCTTGGCAGCACTGACACAATAGGATCCTACAGCAGGTAGAGTTGATAATATTTTAAATTACTAAGGAGCAATAAATAAATGGTGACACGCACACACAAACACAGGAAATGACATTTATTTATATGATTGATTTTATCTGGCGTGCACAACATAGAGTGATGGGTTCATGTTGAAGAGCTGCATGTAATTTATTCACATAATGTTCTCTCTCTTATAATGTAAGGAAGTGTAAATGTCAACATTACCATATGTCCAAATGAACTGAAGTTTGTCAGGTAAAACATGAGCTTATTGATGCAATAAAATCAATCAGCTGTTTTATTTCAACTGTTACTCAGTTGGAGGCTTCTGTAAATATTTATACACCAGTTATGTTTCAAGCTTAGTGGTGCAATGTGAAAATATTTAGAAGTACATAAGTTGTAACTTAGTCCCTCTTTACGTAACAGCTAGGCTGAGTTGTAACTTGCATACATCTGGCGAACCAGCCCCTGGACTCCAGCTGCTGTCCTAGAGATGCTTCTACTAACTCCTTCCCTGCTAATATCCTCTACATGGACTGTGCCAAAACCCCCTGCAGCCAAACTCAACCAGTACAACTCAAGTCTGCCATTCCTAGTCCCTACAGTCCTGCGTCAGGGTTGGTATTTGACGGCTTTCATCTTAAAGGTCAACTCACAGCCCTCCACCCATGAGACTGTCAGGTCAACCAGGATGACCTTATTTGCCTCTTCAGACCAAATAACTACACATGGCCTCAGGCTTGTGTGGGCAATCCATAGAAATGGCAGTATTTACCTCTGGTCAGCGCTCATTTGCCCTCATGCTTGGGTAGTCTGCATTATTTCTATCTAGGTCTGTTTAAATGGTTACATACAGTATCTTTCTTCAAAAAGTATTTTTAGAAAAATCTAATAAAAAGTAATAATATTATGTGGATTTTGATAGTCTTGTATGGTTCCCATACTAAAAATTATGCGTTTTTAAAATGTTCCGAAAATCTTGTCCAAGTCAAAAATTACCCGAATACATTATGAAGGTTGAGGTTTTAGGTTACTCACCCCTTGACAAATTGATTTTGGTCTGACATCAGTCAGCATTTATTTTGTCTCTTATTTTTCACATTGTTAGTGAATATCATAAGGACTATACCAAGTCTCCATCTGAGCATCCTTAGAGGTGAGCACTGTTTTATAGGTGCTTTCTCTTTCTTCATTTGTACATTTTGTGTTAGGATTAGGGCTATCAAAATTAACACGTTAATTGCCCATTTGCAAAGACCCCCCCCGTCCCCCTCCCTCTCCCTTAGTTACTGTTGCTATGTCCGACAAACCATGGCGCTCTGTGGCGTAACGGGTGGGCATGCACTGCGGGGGCCCCCGCGATAACCTCTCCATGCTGGGGTGCGTTGAAATACGATGATCGTGAATCGACAATAGCCAGAGATATTGTCAAAAGCATCAAATTTTGGCAAAATTAAGAGGAATCGTAGCCTATTACATTCTTCTTATTGTTAGGCCTATTCTTATTAGGTTATTTTTGTTTTATAATAAAATTCATGTTGTAATTATTTTGCCCCACAATAATTTCATAGCGCATCACCACATAACTGACGTGCTGTGAGGATAATAAAAGATTATGCTGGCCTATTAGCTAACCCCTCATTGAAAATGTTTTGAAAAAGGTCTTTCAAAACAGGTTTATTATACAATAAATTACAGGCCTATAATTAAAATTATTAACAATGCAGTTATCAATGCAAATTAAGAGCAGCTCTATTTCAAAAACCGAGTTTCAAAAACAACCTGTTTAACACGAAATATGGTTCTTCTCTTTTTCCCCACTATATGTTCAGGCCACAAGAGAAATATTAAGGGAGTAAATTAAAACAGCTACACCGTTATAAGCATATGAAGTAGATTCGTCTCTTGTCGTCTCTGAGAGAATATGAGAGCCGAAAGCTCTGTCAGTTTTTACTTTCTGATGCATTGAGTGAGATTAAAACGCTGATTATATAACTTGGGATGTCCTGTTTTGTCCGCACCATTCTTAGTTGTAACCCAGTCCATGTCTATATGGCAACTTTAGCATACTTCAGTCGGTGTTGCCAGTAATGCATCTGTGTCTAGTGAGACCAGCACTTTACTACTGCAGACTTTTCCATCAGCGAATATATTTTTAATATATATATATATATATATAGCATCTATATAAATCTTGGATTAAGTTCTCACTTTGAGTTGTTTCTTTGTTGTTTTCTTTCATTTGTTACAGGCAACAGGTGATGATAGCATACATTGAAAAGAATGATTTTGACCACTTGTTCATGTTACTTAAAAATAAAACACTAATTATTGTCACGCTCTGCTACTGTGTTGGAGACGAATGAGTGCGGAGACGAAGGAGATTCACATTCAACTGTCTTTATTCATACAAATAAAGCCACACCGGTAACAAGCAGGAAACACACATAGCAAGGGGGTTTGATGTACAATACCAGACAATCAAGACAAGAAAACACAGGGCTTAAGAACGCTAGGTAATTCCTAAAACACAGCTGGAACAAATGAACATAATTGGAACTAAACGAGGACAGGAAAAAGGAAGGACCAAATAAGGGCATAAGTATGGTGGCCGAGAGAGCTCAACGCACTGCAAATAGAAAATTAAGCTGCAAATTAAGAAAACAACTTCCTCAATTTGACAACACACACGCTGCAAATGCTCACAACACAACCAAAAAAGAAACGCACTGCAAATAGAAAAAAACGCCTGCAAATTAAGAAAACAACTTTCGTCTGTTTGACAACACACACGCTGCAAATGCTCACAACACAACCATAAAAGAAACGCACTGCAAATAGAAAAAAACGCCTGCAAATTAAGAAAACAACTTTCGTCAGTTTGACAACACACACGCTGCAAATGCTCACAACACAACCAAAAAAGAAACGCACCGCAAATAGAAAAAAAACGCCTGCAAATTAAGAAAACAACTTTCGTCTGTTTGACAACACACACGCTGCAAATGCTCACAACACAACCATAAAAGAAACGCACCGCAAATAGAAAAAAACGCCTGCAAATTAAGAAAACAACTTTCGTCTGTTTGACAACACACGCTGCAAACGCTCACAACACAACCATAAAAGAAACGCACCGCAAATAGAAAAAAACGCCTGCAAATTAAGAAAACAACTTTCGTCAGTTTGACAACACACACGCTGCAAATGCTCACAACACAAGCAAACAAAGAAACGCACTGCAAATAAAATTTATTTGGTTGTGTTGTGAGCATTTGCAGTGCGTTTCTTTATTTGTTTGTGTTGTGAGCATTTGCACCACCTGCTGTCAAACTGATGAAGATGTTTTCTTGATTTGCTGGTACTTTTTCTGTTTGCATGTGTTTTCTGAAGTTGCAGCGCATTGAGCTCTCTCGGCCACCGTACATAAGGGAGCAGGAGGGGAACAAAACACAAGACAAGCCTGACAATTATACATTTTGTCCTAATTTAATTTCATTGCATTTAATCCACTTAAATATAGGCTCAACTTGTGTTTGGACTACAAACACAAATCATTTTTGTAGCATTAATTGAAACTAGGCAATGAATTTTTAGTTCTCAGCAGGCTTTGCATAAGGCTGGATCAGGAGAGTATTTATTGGAATTAAGTGTTATTTCATGTGTTTTGGTGTGAAAGGAAAAAACAGTTAATTTTAAATGTTCAGTTATGTTGGACATTTAAAAGAGTTTCTGTTATGTTGAAGTTTTGTGGTTACCGCTGTGCTGAAGAGTAGAGCTTATGGTTAGGCTATGGGTACATATATGTGATCCTGGACCACAAAACCAGTCGTAAGTGTCAATTTTTTGAAATTGCGATTTATACATCATCTGAAAGCTGAATAAATCAGATTTCCATTGATGTATGGTTTGTTAGGAAAGGACAATGTTTGGCCGAGACACAACTATTTGAAAATCTGGAATCTGAGAGTGCAAAAAATCTAAATACTGAGAAAATTGCCTTTAAAGTTGTCCAGATGAAGTTCTTAGCAATGCACATTACTAAACAAAAATTAAGTTTTGATATATTTACAGTAGTAAATTTCCAAAATATCTTCATGGAACATGATCTTTACTTAATATCCTAGTGATTTTTGGCATAAAAGAAAAATGGATAATTTTGACCCATACAATGTATTTTTGGCTATTGCTACAAATATACCCCAGCGACTTAAGACTGGTTTTGTGGTCCAGGGTCACATATTTTAATTGTTTGATTAAATTAAGATTATTAACTGCTTACCTTAACAAAAATATATAGCCTACATATTTTTCAGTGGACGGTGGTTCACTGTTAGTCCTGACTTTTTATTTTCAGCCACTTATGCATTTGCATTGCATGGCTGGAGATGTTGTGTTTGTGAGTTTGAGAGCTGTTATAGCACTTCCCAAGGCATTTGAATTTATTGGATGACCTCTCCGTAAACTTTTTCTTTGTTTTCCTTTTCTGCTGTAATGAGGAGGTTTATTCCCATAGTCAAAACAATTGGAGAAATTTTGAAGCTTGTTATCCCCTTTTCCAAATCAAACTACTGAGTTCATTGACTTAACATTTTATGCACTGGGCAGACTTTTTAATCCAAAGCAGCCTACATTGCATTACATAAATACATTATTGTTGTTAGTGTCATGCTTTACTGTTTGAGCTACATGCGTGTTGAGAGAAACTGTACAAGCTAAGTAACGATCGTTCCCTGGATGTGATGACAGTTGTGATCTCTGCAAAGATTAAGTCATGTGGGAT
Organism: Tor tambroides; assembly: GCA_021397915.2. NCBI lineage: Eukaryota > Metazoa > Chordata > Actinopteri > Cypriniformes > Cyprinidae > Tor > Tor tambroides. The sequence goes on from JAFVLL020017422.1 coordinate 33,457, forward strand.
TGACCCGTTTGCCAGATTGACTGATCACTGCAAGGTCATTGTTATTTATGTTGACCTCCCAGATCATCTGGCTGAAGAGCGCTGGGGCGGTCAAGGCACAGTGGGATGTCACCTTTCTGAATAGAGGTGTCAATACACCCATTCTCAGTCTTGAGGTCATCCTTTGAGCCATTACTGAAAAGATCTCGCTTTTCATGCTGAGGGCTGAGATTGTTCTGAATTTATTGATCTCAAAGAGTCCTTCAGCTGCAGCATGAAACAGCTCTCAGCTCCTTTCATGTGAGATGAAGTGCTCCCATTTGGATGTACATTCAGAAACATCCATAATCTTCTGAGAAGGTTCTGGCTACTCAGTTCCTTTTACATATATATCAGTGTGAACCACTTTGTCCTGAGGCAGATGCTGATTGAGATTTTTTTACAACTACTAGCTACAGTATGTTTATTAATTATGATATCATTACTTATATTTTAATTATATTTATGTTTCATTATATGCTTAGAATTAATCATGTCATAACTAAAAATACACTAAGAAAAGGTCAAAAGAATAACTTATGACAGATTAAAGTTGCCTGCTATATTTTCTTGACATTTAATTAGTTTTTATCTTTAGTACCATAATCATCTCGCAGGTAACATCTTAGACACACTCCAGTGTTCGAACCATGCAACTTGTTATTGACCTCTGCCATGTGTGTGTGGTTTAAATTTAGCTGAATCCTCACAAGACTTTACTGTTCAGACAATGGCATAATAAGAAGCCACTTGTAATCAGACTGAAAGCAACACAAGTGGACATGGCCTGTATTGACCCTATTAAAAGAAAGAAAGAAAGAAAGAAAGAAAGAAAGAAAGAAAGAAAGAAAGAAAGAAAGCATTATGTGGTTGTAATTCGGTGTTTTGTGTGGTCCTGTTTATGGATGATAAAGTTCCAATGTGCTGTTTGAGTCAGTAGTGAATCACAACAATGGTTCATACCATCAGCCTAATAGATTACAAAGAAAGTGACTGTGTGCAATAACAAAGCTTCACCCCAGCAAACCTCCTGTCTTCCAGACCTCAAGGCTGGAGTGATCACTTAAGGAAACATTTTCCAGTAAACCCATCCAGCAATCACATAACATTTGAATCCAAAACAGGCAAAACAAAGCTGTTCCAACAGCTTGGTAACCCACAACCTCAAAACGTCAAAGCAATTACCCCTTAAAAAATATGGGAAATAGTCCTTGCACGACGCAGTCATATGGAGAATGGAAACTTAAAGGGTTTCAGGAGGTTATATATCACTGAAATGAATTACTGTAAACATGGACAAAATGATTTTTTAACATATCATATTTCCATTTCACACACCTTTTCCTGGTCCAAACCTTGTCAGAGCTCACTCATCCAGTGAATATGAGTCCACGAGGAATTTTTTAAGGTTCATTTCTTCTGGTTATTAATAACAAGTTCTGCGTCAACCCTCCAAAGTATATTATGATTACAATTAGCACGGCTTTCTTTGATCTCAGCAAGGGCTTTAACGTGACACGCCAAATAGCTTGAAACTGAGAGACTGCAGGATCTATCGAATGTAAAAATGCATACTTAGTGCATGATCACCTACTGTGATGATGATCCACATTTTTAAAAAATATAATAGATGTTACTTTTGGCCATTAATCTGGGGTTTTGAAACTATGAAGGATGTGTGTTTTAGTGATTCTGAAAGAAGTTCAGTTGTTTATGTTCACCAAGGCTGCATAAAAACTGTAATATTGTGAAATTACAATATTTTACAATTACACAATGTTTTCTATAGTAATATATTTTAAAATGTAATTTATTCATGTGACGCAAAGCTGAATTTTCAGCACCATTACGCCAGTCTTCAGTGTCCCTCGGAAATCATTATAATATACTGGTTTGCTGCTCAAGAAACATCTATTATTATTAAATTACAGTTGTGATGCTTTTGTTAAACAATATAAAAGTCTGTCACTTATGTAACTTAATGCTTAATGCTGAATAAAAGTGTCAAATAATTAATGATAAGACATGTTCTGTTACACTGGAAGTAGAAGTCATTTGGGGCTTTCCATGCATGCAAACATTTTTTTCATAGCTATTCACATTATCCATAAACACTGCAGGAATAGTGAAATACAAAAATGTGCAATATTTCAACCACACAGCTAACACAAACTGACACAATGCACTAACACCATGAAAGCTACTGACAGTAAAGCTCTTTTTGTTTGTCCAGTTTCAACGGGCTATTGCTTCTGTGCTTAACAAGATTAAGAAATGCTGGACAGAATCATGAAGTATTAAGGACAGAAAGAAAAAGAGGTCCTAAGTGCAGAAAAGGAAAGGTCCCATCTCACCACTGGCAATTATATTTGCCAGAAAAGCCACTATGGGTCAATAACATCCACTGAGAGAAAGAGCTAATTAGCCAGCAATTAAATCCCCTCAAGAAGGCAAAGAGAGACCCAGTCACCCAAAGTCTCCAGGCCCTTTTCATGTGCAGCTGAGTAATAAACAACCCTTTGCTCTATTGACCTGCAGGCACTTTGTCCAAATTCGCTTTGCTCATAGGTCACTACAGTGGAGTGGGACTCAATGAAGACTAACTTACTACATAAAGATATCGAAGGTTTTGTAATTATTATTGTATTGCATGTCATATAAAAAACAGTTCTTGGCTACTAACTTTGGTTAAACATGCAAAAGTATACTCGCAGATGTATTTGAGCTGTAATGTAAAAACAAAGTTAGGTCAGAACTTGCAACACTGTTAATAATTCATGATTATTATGCATTAATCCACAGACAAACTCAAAAAAATTAATAAATATACAGCTTTGCTCGTGGATATCATTTATACATCTGATATAATGAACCTTGCAAACTTTATTAAAACCAGTAGGTCTTCCCCAGAAAACCAATCAAGGTTATTTTTAAACGCTGTGAAGCTTGACATATGAAATAACAGTCAAGAATAAAAAGGTTTATTTTACAAAATATTAAAAAAGGAAGAAAGTTTGTGTATTGTGTTTTATATTGAGTATTATGGAAGACCACCACTAAATAAATAAATATATATATATATATATATATATATATATATATATATATATAATTTTTTATTTTATTTAATTATTATTTTTATTAAAAATAAAAAGTCGTAATTGCGACTTTTTATCTCACAATTGCAAGTTTATATCACACAATTCAGTTGCTTGTTATAAAGTCAGAATTGTGAGATAAAATTCACAATTACCTTATTTATTGTGTTTATTTAGTGGTGGAAACAGGCTTCTATAATACTCAATAAAAACACAATATGCAAACCTTTTTTAATAATTTAATATTCAGAATTATAAAGTCTTTTATAAAGACTTTTTTCTCAGAATTGCATGATATAACTTGCAGTTGTGCAGTTGTTATAAACTCGCAATTTTAAGAAATAAAGTCAGAACTGCAAGATGTAAACACAATTGGGAGAAAAAAGTCAGAATTGTGAGATAAAAAGTCGTAATTGCGTAATATTCAGAAGTGAAAATGGGCGTTGGAACATCAAGCTTTTATGGATCACAAATATGATACATTACACTGAAAATAAGAAGCTCAGACTCAATGAGGGAAAAAACAACTCAATCGAGCACAAAAAAAGAAATATATATATATATATATATATATATATATATATATATATTATTATTATTATTATTATTATTATTATTATTTTATTTTATTTTTTAAATGTATATGCAATTTGGTGTAGAATACAGATTTTATGTATATGGCCAAAAAGTAGGCTAATACTAATATAATTAGTATAATTCTAAAACATACTTACATAAAATGCATATAAATATATGACTTTATATCTCCTACAAATATGTCTAAGATGGTATTTAAATGCTTAGTTTCATGATCAAGGCACTGTAGTTTTTATTGTGGGGGCACTTGCTAAAAAAAGTATAAATTGTCAATTGGAGAAGAGAAATCATGTATTTATATGATATAGTCTTTATAAGGTTAAAAGTGTCCAGTTCATTCAAACAGCAATGTAGAATAAAGGCATTGTAACATTAACGATGGAAAGTTGTTTAAAGAATTCACCTTCATCAAGCATTTTGACTGGTCATTATTGATTTCAATTATTCAGTTCATATTCAATCAGCTTGCAAAGCCTAATGACGGCCTATTAACACAATCAAATTAACAGGATGTTTCAGCATGTAACAGTTTAATCCTTTTGTCGTCTTCATCACTCAATCTGCATGAAATACAAATTTTCTCTTTTAATCTTACACCTGTAGTCTTCCATTATTATAATCTGACTTTCAGTGCCAGTTCATATTAAACAGCTCTCAGGGAACATTGTGTTTCAAGAAGATCATCAAATAGCTTTATTTCGATTAGTTCATTAGCTATTCATCCACTTTTTTATTTTGGAGCAAAATATATGAGGTATTTCAGCCAGTTTCATCACTGGGTTGCTGCAATGCTGTAATTTTTACAACCCTTGTTTAAAGACAGAGAGGGTCCTTGTGCCTTAAAAGTAAGTGATGTATGACTGTTTTATCACACTTAACTCGCTCCAGTGCCTTAACGAATTGAACTATGCCCCGGGGAAAGAGTCACGCTAATTCCTCAGCCTCTTATTATTATTATCACCACGGTTGCCATATTTTTTTCTTTTATCGTTTAGTGCTAGATGCTAGCGGTGTTCATTCCGAACTCCAAACCTCAGAGGTCATTACCAGTCCTGTTTTCCTCTCCTCCTCCATACCAAGGATATGGCCTGACTTGGAGACTAAACAGATGGCTGTGCACCATCCAAGATGACAGCCCATCAGAGCAGATGGCAATCTAAAGGGCACCAACCTCAAGATCCACACAGTGAGAGAGACCACTGCTGTCACCGGAGCGAGACTTTACACACGATACGCTGTAGCATCTTTGTACTGCAAATTATTGTGCTTTTGTTAACAGAGAGCCGCCCATTCGTAATGTGTCACGAGCAGTGTCACACCCAGCAGAAGACGTCAGTCCTCAAACAGCCGAGGTTAAAGGTTCGTTCCTGTTAGGAAGTATCTAAAAAAGTGTCTTTTCTTACAACCACTTTCTATTTTGTGAAGCTCAACAATCTTGTTCTGTACATCAGAACTATATTCTTTGGTTTTACTCCTTGTGATGGATGATTAAGGGAATTTGGCCTTTGTGTTCCTCATATTTATAATCCTGTGGAACAGGAAGTCATGGCTGGACAATTTCATGCTCCTGGTTATCCTGGTGTGCTAAAAATTGTAAATAAGAATGGGAATATACTTCAGAGATATTTTACTCATTAGAATTTCTATAGGGGTGCCAATAAATGTGGCCAATATGCATTGGGGAAAAACATTTACTTTATAATGTGAGTTTCCCCTACTTTCAGTTGTTTGACTTCAATGAAAGGTTAGAATTTTGTGAATTTTTTTAATGAAAGCTCAAAAAGAGAAACAATACAGATTTATTTTCACTGCCGACTTTGCTCATATTTACCAAGGGCTCCAATATGGGCACTGTAGAGGGGACAGTAGGGAGTATAGTAAAAAATTATTAAAAAGCAAAAATGTATATTTAATCATATGTATTTGTTTATGAATTTGTATGCATATTTATAATTTAATATTAATATTTTGTCTTATTGTCTTAAATTAACAAAAGACTTAATTTATTACTAACTTACAAAAAAAAAGTAATTTCACCCTAAGGGATAGTTCACCCAAAAATGAAAATTTGATGTTTATCTGCTTACCCCCAGGGCATCCAAGATGTAGGCGACTTTGTTTCTTCAGTAGAACACAAACAAAGATTTTTAACTCAAACCGTTGCAGTCTGTCAGTCATATAATGGCAGTCAATGGGATCCACGGCTTTGAGAGTCAAAAAAAAAAAACATACACAGACAAAACCAAATTTAACCCTGCGGCTTGTGATGATACATTGAGGTCTTAAGACACGAAACAATCGGTCTGTGGAAGAACCTCAATGTATTGTCACGAGCCGCAGGGTTTAATTGGTTTTGTCTATGTATGTTTTTTTTTGACTCTCAAAGCCGTGGATCCCATTGACTGCCATTATATGACTGACAGACTGCAACAGTTTGAGTTCAAAATCTTCGTTTGTGTTCTACTGAAGAAACAAAGTCACCTTCATTTTGGATGCCCTGGGAATAAGCAGATAAACATCAGATTTTCATTTCTGGGTGAACTATTCCTTTACTGGTGCAAAAATGGTTAAATTGTTCAATTATTTCATTGTTTTATTTAATATGAACATTATGTGAAATTCTGTCACATTCTTTCCAACCTTGTATGACTTTGAAGATATTTTGAGAAATGTCTGGGGGTTTTTTATACAATAGTCTGTTTGATTACCAAAATTCTTCAAAATATCCTATTTTGTGTTTCACAGAAGAAGGAAAGTCAGGTTTGATCAACGTAAGGGTGAGTAAATGACAGAATTGTATATCTTTGTGTGAACTCTCACTTTAACTTTCCTATAATATTCATATAAAATCAGCACTCAAAATGTGTCACACAAATACTTGCATCTGAAAAACATGTTGATGTTAAGAAAATGTTGCTGATGAGATAATCATATGTCTTTCTTTATAGACACATCTCTGCACTAGATTACTTTATTTCAGTTTGCATACGTTATCTGCAATCCAAGACTGTATTTGTGTTTCCTTTCTCTGTCTCCATGGAAATAATTGCGACAGAAATGCGACATATGCCAGCTGTCACTTGAAAAGGAGGTCAAAATAGATAAATACGCTTCTTTGAAGTTAGTGCTCATTAGACCAAGATGTTCCAAAACTGATGGAGAGAGAGAGAGAGAAAAAAAAAGCTGTTATTTCTGAAAAGTGACCAGTAAATATGCTGTTTGAAGTCTTTGCCCTCTCTTATTTTATACTAATGTGCAGAACGATTGAGAAAGAAGCTGGAAATATAGAGAAAGAGTTCCTGCAAAACTCCCAAGGAATTATTGTCACTTATAAAACCTTTTCCGCTGTCAGACCGAGGGTGTGTCGGGCTAATTCAGTAGCAGCATGACTTTATGTCTGATGTCAGGTGGCATCATTGTCATTTCGGCTGAACCCCTGTACGGCCATTAGAATGACACTTTCTCACCGTTCCCCACACAATGCAAGTCCCACAAATGGGATGTATTAAGAAGATAATGAACATCCATCTCCCCGAACACATATTTTGCTGATGCAAGCCAACTTGCGCTGTCTCTGCGGGCTTGCTTAGCCCGATCCAACCAAGACTCTGGCTTGTGGAGTGACATTCCTAAATGCCAGCATGGTGCCATGGGAGCATCAGGGGGAAATAATGATGGAGTACCCATGCCCGCAGGTCGGAGCAAGCTTGCCGCTGGAGTCGCTCCCTGGCTGCGCCAGATGGAGGACATCAGATCCTGGACTATTATGTGCATCACTCTGTCTCCTCGTTTTTTTTTTTTTTTCTTCTTGTGCTTTTTCTCTTTCTCTTGTCTGCTCATTTCCCAGTGGAGCTGCACAGTCATTAGCAGGCGCTCAGCTGCCAAACACTATTGAGCATGTGGCGGCTCCAACTTTGCAGTTCCTACAGGAAATGGCACTAGCTATGACAACATCCTAATGTAGGTATGTGTGGTGTTGGGATGCTGTGTTGCATTGTGATGATTGCACAAATATATTGTGTTATGTGTTTTTTGTCCTCATCTTATTGTGCATGATTCATTGGAACACGTTATTCCAGGTAATAAAATGGTTGCTTTTAATTATGTTTTATCAAAATGCTTTTGAAATTACTTTCTCTTTGATCAAGAACAAGATGGTCTGGAATACATTAGTATTCCTATTTATCTCAATGGCAGTTGCTTGGCTGGCACACAACCCCTTTAACTATACAATTCTGCAGTTTGTGTTTATAGAAGCCACAGAAGGTTTTCAGCCAATCATCTTAAATGGCATGTGGATAATCACTCTTGAGCATCAGCAGAATGTCCATGACACTATATACACTATATAGAGAGAGATTTTTTAAAAGAAATTAATACTTTTATTCAGCAAGGGTTCGTTAAATTCAACAAAAGTGACAATAACGTCATTTATAATGTTACAAAAGATTTCTATTTCAAATAAATGCTGTTGTTTCTATTAATCACAGAATCCTGAAAAAAATGTATCACAGTTTCCACAAAAAATATTAAACAGCACAACTGTTTTCAACATTGATACTAAGTTGTTGTTGTTTTTTTGTTTGTTTTTGAGCAGCAAATCAACATACAGAATCATTTCTGAAGGATCATGTGACACTGAAGACTGGAGTAATGCTGAAAATCCAGATTTGCATCACAGGAATAAATTACATCTTAAAATATATGAGAATGCAGTTTAAATTGTTATTCTTTTTCACAATATTACTGTTTTTACTGTATTTTTGATCAAATAAATTACAGAGAACATGACTCTGGGTGAGCATAAGAGACCTCTTTCAAAAAAAAAAATAAAATAAATTACCAACCCCCAATGTTTTGATGGTAGTGTATATATCTAGTTAATTCATGAAGCTGTAGATGGCACAGGCTGATCCTTTAGGTCTTGTGCATGCAATCTGTTAGCAATCACATAACGTACTACATGCACAATCTGATTGGCCTCTGCTGATTCTACAGCCAGTGAGATTGCTTCATAAACATTTGTTCACTGTAAGCTGGTCCTGCAGCATGCAGAGTTCCTCCAAATCTTCCCACCTTCCCCAGCTCCACCTGTCTAGATCTGCTACGGAATGTATGCCTATTTACACGGCAGCAGCAGCAGCAGCAGCAGCAGCGTATCTTACATGCTCACAGCAATGTGTATCTTTTGGCAGTAGTAAAATGCATACATGCATAACAAATCTAGTCCACCAAAACCAAATACATTATCAGTAGTTGAGTTTCCATTACCCTTCAAATTGTGCATATTGAAACTGTAAATTGAAAATACGCCCAATGGAAACAGGTCAATTTCGCAAAAAATCCAATATATCGCAAAAAAGTTTTTACACTTGCATGAGGTGGTTTTTCAGGCAATTTGAAAAAGGAATATTTCGTAGAATTGCAATGGAAGTTTTTTCGCATTTACAGGTCACCTGGGGGCTATTTCATAAAACAAATTTACCAAATAAGCCAGGTTTATTTCAATTAGTCTGACTTATTGTCACTTGATTTTGCTCAAAATAAGTCAAACTAACTGAAATAAGCCTGGATTATTTGGTAAACTTGTTTTATGAAACAGCCCCCTGGTGTACGTGAAAGTCACATGATCATTCTTTAATGTACTATAACTTTCAAGAAACATCTCATACGTGGCCGCTTTCAAGTATAAGGGGCTTTCCTTGCCATTAATGCTTGGATAACCCCTTATTTACAATGCACACATCTGCGGCGCATTACAGCTCTGACACGGCCGCTCTAGTCAATGCTTGTGCCCAGAAGCACCTCTTCATGTTGCTTTGCTAAAGATACATGCCTACGTCTCTTTCAATTAAAAATATTGGCTAGTGCGGTGGCTGCAATATACGTAAACCTACCAAAATTCGTCGCCATGACTTACCGCGAGAGGAAAGTATATAAAATATCGCTAAAGTTTTGCCCAAATCTGCAATTGAAACACAGTGTAAGCAAGTTAACATGCTAAAATGATGAGTCTTTTTGATGTTTTTTTGTTTTTTTTTTAAACTGTGATATTTTCATATCCATTTCTGTAATTTTATTGATATATCTGAGGTTTTTATGTTTATTTTTCTCATTTTGTGTTTTTGGACAGGAAGCAAATAAGAGAGAGGGATTGGATCAGAAAGGAACATGAGATGGGACTTTATCTCCTTGAATATCCTGTTTCACTATGTAATACATCAGATTACAGAAGTATAATTGGTTGTGTATGGTATTTCACATTGATTTTAAAGCTAGGGTTTGGTAGCAAGATTTCTGGCGAGCTCCCGTCTGTTTACCCATGCCAGAGTGCAGCACACAGTGCGATATGATCTGGGCACATAATGGAGGTGGCACTGGCCCTGAGGGCGGACATCACTGAGCCAGCCAGCAACAGCTTCCCCACCAAGACACTTAGACCTCAGGGCCAAGAAATCTGGCCCCAATCTGACTGGCACCATTAAACTCATCTGAGACACAGAGACTGTGTGTGACCCCTAAAGCACAATCAGCCAAAGTGCACAAGATGAGAATATAGTAGCTGTTAGCGCAGTTTGATACAGACATGCACATGCATGAACAGACTGTTAACCTTATAAAGCCTACTGTATCATATATGATAAGTAAATTTCTAAAGCCTCTGAATTATCAACATCACAAAAAACATTGTTGAAAAAATGACTTTATGGTCATATAAATATCATCTCCACCAAATTGCATATATTTGCTCAGTTTGTGCCTATGTGTGTGTGCGTGTGCATGTGTGCATGCGTGCGTGCGTGCGTGTGTGTGTGTGCGTGTGTGTGTGTGTAATGTTCCACTGTTTTAAAAAGTAGATTTTTCTTACTATTATTACAGGGTTAATATAAAGCCACAAATATTTAACTTCATACACATATACTTAATACAAATGTATTTTTAGAATTATAAAAGCTGCATATTCTATTTTTAGTTTCAAAAATAATTTTACCATAGATCACACGACACATTATAAGAACCATAACGTTGAAAATGACATAATAAAAATTAACAAATTAATATGAATAATATTCAATGGCAATAATAATAATAAAATTATAATAAATAAATACATGATATATTTTAATATAATGTATATATTAATATAATTTATAATTGTTATTATTTTAAAATTATTATTATTATTAATAATATTAATATTACTTGATTTAAAGTGTAGAAATGTAACAGCACACCTCTTTTCAACAAGCCGCATGATCTGAAGCATTATAAACATTTGTTCACTGAAAGCTGGTCCTGCACCATGCAGAGTTCCTCCAAATCCTCCCACCTTCCCCAGCTCCACCTGTCTAGATCTGTTACGGAATGTATGCCTATTTACACAGCAGCAGCAGCAGCAGCATATCTTACAAGCTCACAGCAGTGTGTCTGTATCTTTTGGCAGTAGTAAAATACATACATGCATAACAAATCTAGTCCACCAAAACCAAATACATTATCAGTAGCTGCATTTCTGATGTGTCATACACTGAATTTAAACATGCTTAATGGTTTGTTTAAATCTTTAACCGCAGTGTGAGCAAGAGTAATTGTTATTTCTGCAAACACCACTAATGATGAGTTATATTATAACTGTTAACTATGTTCTCATTTTTTATCTTTGGTGGGATTAATTCAGTTCAGTCTGTCCCCTCTGACCTTGAGCTGATAAACATCATTAAACAGTTCCAAGTAAGCAAATGAGGTGCTCTGATTCTGAGGTTCTTGTAAATCAGTTTGTTTTGCTGGCTGTTTGTGAGTCTTGTCAGACCATCAGATCTCTGGAGACAGTCCTCTAAAGAATCTCCAAGTTCATTACAAAAGCGCTCATATGCACAAATCTAATTGCAAAAGTAATAGGTCACAGACTGTTTCATAATACAGTCCAGCTGTCTTTTATTGCTCCCATGTCAGAGCTACAGCAAGCATGGCATTGTAACTTCTCATCCCGGACCATGCGGTTAGGGATGGATTTCCAACAAGAAGTCTGGTTGTTTCCAGAGTTCATGGTGGGAGCTTTAACTTCATCAAACTGGCATCACTCTTGTTAAAGTGAATGCTATGTTGGTACGTTTAAAACAACAGGTACAACAGCAGACTTGTGATTGTGAGGTACTAAGAGTGCCACTTAAGAAATAATTATTTCAATCTGTTGATTAAAATACAAAAATGTGTAGAATAGAAGAGAATAGAATTTACATTTTTATTTTTATTTTTATTTTTAATGAATCAATTGATTATTATCTTTTTAACAGCAAACAGCCGAACTTATGGTGTACTAGAGTGCACTTAAAAATGAATCATTGTATAGAAAAAAAAATAATAAAATAAAATAAAATATAATATAATATATACACTGATAAATAAATGAACAGGTTAAAAATGCATTTAATTCATGTTTCAAATTTAATATAATAAAAAACTGCAACATTTGTTAATTTATACATATTTTATGCAACAGCAAACAGCAGAATTTGTGATTATGGATTAAGAGTGCCAAATAAAATAATCAATATTATATTATATTATATTATATTATCAATATAATATAATATAATTAGTGCTGTCAAAAAATTAATCGCGATTAATCGCATCCCAAATAAAAGTTTTTGTTTACATAATATATGTGTGTATACTGTGTATATTTATTATGTATATATAAATACAAACACATGCATGTATATATTTAAGAAAAAATATGTTACGTTTATATATTAAAATATATTTTTATATAATATAAATTATATCAATATAAATATATACATGTAAATGTAAATATTTTCAAAATATATACTGTATGCGTGTGTCTTTATATATACAAAATAAATATATACAGAAGACACACATATATTGTGTAAACAAAAACTTTTATTTTGGAATGCGATTAATCGCGATTAATCGTTTGACAGCCCTAAATATAATATAATATAATATAATATAATATAATATAATATAAAAATTAACTAACCAAAAGAACAGATTAAAATGGATTTGTTTTATATTTATCTTTTGTTTTTTGTTGTTTTGTTTTGTTTTTTGTTTTATTTTATTTTATTTTCATCAGTTGGCCAGGTAGTGTTTTTAGTTGCTCTTTTCCACAACTTTAGCCACTGTCAATTTAGAAAGAAAAAAAAATAATAAAATCGCAACAATTTAAACAAGAGAATCCACCATCAAACACTCAGCCATTATCACCAGGCATAATTACTCACATTCACACTCTGCTTATGGTAATCAATGTTTATTATCCAGAGCAGTGATCCCTAACCATGTGTGCATTGATTCTGTGTTTGAAATCACCCAACATAATGGAGTTAATACAAACCATTTATCATCAACCTCTCTAATTCCGTTTCAAAATGTTTGTGTTTTTGGATACTCTTATGTTAGAGAACCAGTGTTAAAATAGGACAAAGTTTAATGTTAGTTAGCTACAACAATCCATAACAGTTAAATTGTCTGTTATTGTTTTTTCATTGACAGTACATAACTCCTCTTGAAAACACTAAAAGGGCTATATGTAGAATTTAGAACGCCTCATTATTTGTGACATTAGAGGCTGTTGTGAACTGCAGCCAGCAATTAATGTGCTCGCACTTGTGTACACATAAAGAGACTGAAGGTGATTCAGTGTCCCGATATACTCACGACAAATTTTTCGTTCTTTGCTTAGTAGTAAAAAGAAGTTAAAAAAAAAAACTTTGTAGCAACACTGTTAAAGGTGCAGTATGTAATACTGACAGCTAGTTGTTGAAATAATTACTGAGCTCCAAATTCAAAATATTGAAAAGAGTTGTGTCAGCGCCTATAGCCTCACGGTGACCCGAGTTCGATTCCCATCTCGAGGTCTTTTGCTTATCCAGCTCCCCTCTCTCCACCCAATGCGTGTCTCTACTGTCCTATCCTAATTAAAAGCCCATAAAATATAGGCTAACTTAAAAAAAAAAAAAAAAAGAATCGTTTCTCCCACCCCCTCTGCATCAGACTTGACGCTCATGCAGGCAAATTACAGACACGCAAAAAGAAAGAGTGCATTTGACAATGGAAGGCGACAAGCATTACACAGAGTTGATTTATCCATGTTGTAATGTGCCGCTGGTCAGCATTTTAGATGGATGTTGAGGCTTTTAGGGTTGGGTAGAATCTACAATCTCTGACCCAGTTCATTTGCAGGCTTCTATGGCTGCAATACGCTGTGTTTTTCACCAACTGGCAACCCATTGGTTAAATTTGGCAGTGGGTGGAATCAAACAGGTCAAAACAAAAACAGACATTTCGACACAGAATGCACATTTCAAAGTGAAATAACTGTCTGTAGCATTGTTTTGTGGAGAAACAAGTATGTGAACTAGCTGCAAGCATATTATGGTATTTACATACTTTAGTTAAAAAACATATGTGACCCTGGACCACAAAACCAGTCTTAAGTCGCTGGGGTATATTTGTAGCAATAGCCAAAAATACATTGTATGGGCCAAAATTATTTTTTTGCACCCTCAGTTTCAAGATTTTCAAATAGTTGTATCTCGGCCAAATATTGTCCGATCCTAACAAACCATACATCAATGGAAAGCTTATTTATTCAGCTTTCAGATGATGTATAAATCTCAATTTTGAAAAATTTACACTTAAGACTGGTTTTGTGGTCCAGGGTCACATATATACATACAGAACCTTTAACAAAAATCCAGACACTACACTGTCCACACTGATGATAGCAACCTTTAGATGAATGTGTAAATATGTACTGCACGCTTTGCTCTAAATAACAAAATAAACACACAACATTAGAGAAAACAGCAGTTAGGCAAGCATCTAAACAATGTGAATGTTCTGCAATTCACCGGTATCATGTCAACAGATGTAACAGGTAATGAAACTCATATGATAGTTTGATTATAAAGTATATTTGAGACTTTATACAACAGTTCTTTGTGGTCCTCAAATCTAATTGGCTGAGAGGAGTGAGATATATTTTCGTGTTAACAGAGCTCCAACTGTTTCACCGTTTGTATCACTTCTAGCGAGTATCAATGTGGATGCCCAGATCCACTAGAATTTTAGGAATAATACTGTTTTGTGTCATGGAATGTAGTTTTAAGAGGTTTTTTTAGGCAAGAATGTACTTGTTTAGACTTCAAATATGCAGTTTGTTAAAGATTATGGGCCCTATTTTAATGTTCTAAGCGCACGGAGCAGATGCACCTTGGGTGTGTCCGAATTCACTTTCGCTAGTTTAACGATGAAAAACGGTAGGTGCACCAAGCGCATAGTCCAAAATGGTTGTACCTATTCTCTTAATGAGTCATGAGTGTGTTTTGGGCGTAACGTGCAATAAACCAACTAGTGTGTCATCTCCCATTAAGAGCCAGTTGCACTTGCACCATGGCGGATTCGCTATTTGCATGACGGTATTTGCAAGAGCAAAGACAAAACGTGTCTCCAGAGAGCAAATGGATCTGCTCGTGTGCGAGGTTAAAGCATACACAATAATAATTTTTTTTGCATTGTAATCCTTTCATTTTTAATATTTGTCATGTTGCGCCGCCTATAGACATAACCCGCTCTTTAAATAAAAAATATAAAATAAAATACTGCGCCATATGACTTTAGACCAAGGGCCTCATTTATAAAATGTTGCGCAGAAACCATCCTAAATTTGATCTTACGATCATTTCTCAGATATGCGTACGTGATTCATAGAATGAACGTACGTACAGAAAACGCACGTACGCCTCTCTCAGATGTGAAGTCTATGAATCGCAAGTGATCTTAAACTTGCAGGCAACTGAATGGTTTCAGCTCTCTGCCTTGTAAACGATTCCTAATTAATATCATTACCATATAAAATATCACCAATCATCATAATTTAGAGCAGTGAGCTGCAAGAACCGCTTACATTTTAAAAAACCTGCAGTACTCCGACAATAAAAAGTGCGTATGTCTGCTCAGACCCTGACGTGAGGCGAAGCACTTTTCCATGTCAAAGACCGTTTTTATAAATATGAACGTTGGCGTGGATTTAAGCGTACACACGCTCTAAGATTAAATCTGAGCGTACGCACGCTTTATAATTGAGGCCCCTGGTTTAAGTTGGTCAGTGGTGCAATCGTTTTCAGTTGCCTCAAAATAACAACACGCCAACGATGCATGTAAACAATGCAGCAAATTCATTTCACCAACAAATGCATTTGCTATTTAAACAATGAGGTGCTGGACGTGAAAATGATAACTGTGTCGGGCTGAAACTAGCAAAAAACACTTGCGTGGCGTTGGGTGCATGATAGGGCCAAAGTCTAACTGAAAATTTGCTTTGACGTTTTTCGGGGGTGTGTGCTCAGTAGCCGATCAGCGCTCATGAACCCACATTAGTATTGGGAAACGTGTGTGTTCATGGTGGTGATTAGTTACATTGTTCTGTCATAATACAGTGAGCTTTTAATACAGTAGCTTTCAATGAAGCAACTCAACGTTCCTTCGTTACTAGTTCTAAAGTGACGTTTTCGAATTAGTAACGGAGACATGGGCTCAGCTGTTAAACTGTCAAACTGAGACTGAACTGAGACTGAATCCATGGCAGAAGGAAGTTTTTCTGCACAAAAGAGGGCTTTTAAAGACACTCCGTTGTTGTTTCTTATGTATTTACGTGCCGTTGAACTGTTGTATAAATGCAATATCACACTAGTAGCTGTGCAATATGGCTATATATCGGCACACTACGGCCAAATCACAGCCGAGCCAATATACAGCCATATCTCACGGCTACTCGTGTGATATTGCTCATATAGACAATATAGATCTGGCTGTACAAGACTACAGTTTCAATGAATCCCTTTTCTTTGATATAACATTACAGAATGGCTCTTTCGGCATTAATTTAAACATTGTACACGCATTTTATTTATTTCCTTCACAGAAAAATCAGTCTACAGGATTTCATAGACAAGTCAGTCAGTAAAAGTCTTGTTTTTTACATTTCATTGCAAGCTGGATGTTGACAATAAAAAGTGATTAATACATGGAAATTCTTACATGTAGCCCCTTTAAGAGTCACATTTCTTGATTGTTTTAATTAGGTAAAGACTTTGCAAGCAACACAATCAGCTGGTAGACAAAAGCAAAGCTACTTTAGTATAAGCAATTAAAATATCAGCTTCAATCAGCCTGTAGATCCTTCTCTGACTGCCCTGACCTTGCTTTTAGTCGACAAGAGACCAAAAAAAAAAAAAGAGACAGCAGTGGAATTTTCCGGACCAGCTGGCAATGAAGCCTGTCTGCTGAAGCTGAATATATTGGTGGTCCCAAAGGATCCCCTCACTATAACACTCCTGCTGCACTCTTACAAGAACACACTTGAAAAGGGACACACACACAGACACACAAATGATGCGCTTGCTTTGTTTTGTTGTTTTTCCTTTTGAGAGAAAGCGAGAAAATATATTTATGTTGCCACATAAATATTGAATATATTCCTTCAAAAATAATTCATACTCTGCAGGAGTAAACAATGTGGCATCCAAAGCGAAAGAGTGCGGCGAATCCAAAATAAACCTGAAAAGAGAAAGCAGGTAGGAGTGTTTAAAATGCAGACTCGTGGCATGAAATGAGTCTGGGGAGCAAACGCGGCCTGACGTCACAGCGCGCGAGCAGCAGAAGATGCCGCAGCAGCCGCTTCCCCTTTTTTAACGCTGGCTAAAACATTCATCAGTGTTAAAGTATTCTCTGAGGTGTATCCGGGCAACATCATTTGCAAGTTTTCACATTTAAGCATCTAATTACCTTGGCAACGGTGCAGTGGGAGCGCATGACTTGAAATTCTATATTTAAGTTGATTTTCATCACGCTGCCTGGGAAAACAAGAGCTTAGCGCTGGCAGAGTCTCCGACGGCCTCCAAGACAAAATACAATTACGACTTAGTGACCTGATAAATTGCTAAAGCAGAGTGTTGTCTGAGCAGAGCTTTCTGTTTCTCGGAGACTTAAATTAAACTCGTTTCTCACTTAAGTTGACGTTACGTCATTTCCATGTATCACGTTCTGAAGGGAATAAGGAAATTAAGTCAATGGACTCATTTGTTTAGAATACTACCTCAAATATACTCAATAAGAGTGCTACAGTATGTGAAATATCCCTTTTTATTCTTTTAAAAAAAAGTGCTGTGCAAATTTATACCATTAGAGCATTATGAGGTACATGATTCATTATTAGAGAATGCAAGAATTGTGAAGTACTTATAATGACATTGTCAGAATGCCAAAAAAAAAAAAAAAAAAAATCCTAAAATAGGCTTTAAGCAAAATTTTACTTTTTAAGTCTTCCTGTCAGTTTTTGATGAAGTATGAGCAGACATGTATTTTTGAATTTGTAACATTCATTCATGTTCATGAATCATGGCAAACTAAAATCACAGAATTCCTTTTGATTTCAACCCACTGCTGAGATACATCATATGATGCTTTAAACTCTCTGTCCACGACGGCAGCGTGCCGAGCTTACGCAATACTGTAGCGTGGTCGAATTCATCAAACGCGTTATTGTCCTCTCCCGGATCTTCAGCCAAGAGGTACATTTCTCCCGCATGGATGTCCGTCATGTTAGGCTGACAGCGGACGGGGTCAAAGCCCACCCATACGGTGTAGCGGTAGTCAATGGAGCGAATGGAGTAGCCCATGATGCGGATGTCGGCGAGGTTGGGCAGGTCTGAGTTCTCCTGGATGGAGTCGGAGGGTCGAGGGTACTGGCTGAATGAGTAGGCTTCTTTGCTGAGCTCTATCTCTGGGTTGAGGATAAGATTTGCCCGGTTTGAGCCTTCGGTGCAGAGCTCGATCGTAAAGGATGAAGACGGGCAGCGGTGCAGATGATGCATCCCAGCCAGCTTCGACAGCGTGGGGAAGACATCCACCAGCTCCACCACACTCTCAACTCCTCGACCTGAACGATGTAAAGAAAGAGTGATGGAAAACTGTGATACAGAAGCATTCGAGAACCAATAATGCATCTAAAGCTGCAATGTTTAGCATCATATATATATAAAAATGTTTGGAAAAATTATGGTACAGAAACCAAACATTTTACACTGTTGTTTAACTGCATCACACTTGGTGCAACCAAAGCTTTTGCTTGGCTGGCTTTTTTTTATTTTAATTTTTTTTAAAATTAAAAAAACTTGCTATTCTATAGAGCATAACAGTGACCACCCACACTGCAGCCTTTTTTTTTTTTATGCATTTTCCCATTCATTTTCACCACAGGCATTTGAATACAATCTTCAATAAATATTTTAAAGCCAGAAACTAAATCGACCAGTTTCAAAATGAATCATAGCCTTTAAAAATTGGAAAAGACAAAGAGAGTATACAAGACCAAACTTTTATGAGGGAATGAACTACCTGTCCCATAAAGCACTGATGCAGTTAAATCTGAAACTACAATACAATATAAAACCATGCATATGAAATCAATGACTTAATTTTTATGACTAATTTATGTATAACTTTATGCTTATTATCATTGATATTTGTAGAGATTTCAGATAAGATTTGTTTTTTTAAGAAGTCTCTTATGCTCATTTATTTGATAAAACGTGATAAAAACTAATATTTAAATATTACAATTTCAAAAATCTTTTTTCTATTATAGTATATTTTAAAATGTAATTTATTCCTGTGATGTAAAGCTGAATTTTCAGCATCATTACTGCAGTCTTCAGTGTCACATGATCCTTCAGAAATCATTCTAATATGCTGATTTGCTGCTCAAGAAACATTTCTTATTATCTATACTGAAAATGGTTGTGCTGCTTAATATTTCTGTGAAAATATTTTTTTTTCATGATTCTTTGATAAACAACGTTCAAAAGAAGAACACTTATTTTTTCCATGTTTCCCATGTCTATGGTGAGAGTGACTCTTCTGATTGGTGAATCACTGTAAATTGTGCTATTAAAACACAATTATAAAAATGAAGCAGAAATCATGTTGGTCAGATGGTATATACTTTCACAGAAGCCACATTAGATATCCAAGGAGCTCATAGCAGGTCTGTTTTGAAACTTTATACATTATTAGTGCTAAAACAAGTCTGTATGGAGTAAATTAATGTTTTTATTTTAAACGGAACCCAAGTGTTGCTGTAACATACACCATAAAATACACACAAATGAGCATGAAATCCTCACCCTGAATTTAGCCACTATTCTCTTAGGTAAAAGACCCCAGTTCTGAAATTTCCATGAAATTTACTGATACGCTTACTGAATATAGTGCAGTTCATTAGAGCAACAACAAGCAACAATACAGAGCCCACTGTGAGAGCAATAACTCTCAGGACTTATTAGCTTCTCTATGCTGTGGCATTATCATTACAGTCATTACTCTAGCTGCTTATGCTGGGTGTTTTCTAAAGATTGCCACAAATGTGCACTTGTGAGCTGAAAGGAAGAAAACCATCAGCAGATGCATGTGCTCACAGTACACTCTCAGTCAAACCTTCACACTGCACAAAAAACACTGAAGCAAAATAAGAATCAAAGCTCTAAATGGGCCGATACTTTAGCCATAACATCTTTTCCAGAAAGTTGATATCACACGCTTGAGTGACTTCGGTTGGAGTCTCAGAATCTCGTGAAAGGATCCTGCGGTCTTTGCGTGTTGATGGCTGCTCTGAGTAACATTACCTTTGCCAAACTGCTCCTGTGTGCCCTGAAACACATCGATGAAGGGGAACGTCTTCTCCCCAGGCCGAGGGAAAGGTGAGGTCACACCTGGCTTGTACACGATCAATGGCACTCGGGTGGCCACATCAAAGTTGCTGTATTTGGCCCACTCGCCGTGTTCTCCTAATGACCAACCTAAGAGAGAAAAAGAGAGAGTAAACCGTGAGAAAACTACCCAGAATCAAACTGAATAATCATTTCAGAAAATCTTTGCTGGCAGTTTCTTTGATTGAAGGCATAATGTAAATGTGACCTAATCAAGAAACTTTGAACTGAGCTGGCAAGTACAATGCAGAACTGTAATTTAAGAAACTTAACCAAGTACAATTAAAAAGTTTTTTTTTTTTTTTTTTTTTAAATGTTACTTATCATACAAGATTATTATAGGTATTATATAGAGAGAGAAATATTCAATAATAAATCACTGAAATATTTAAAATAGCACCAATAATCTTAAATACTAATTTTATTTAAGATTAATTTTATTATTTAATTTTGTTAATTAAATTGATTTAATTACAAAATTGATTTTTTTGTATTATTTAGTTTAGTTTATACTGTAATTATTATATTGTAATTTTATAATTTTTTTTCAATGTGCAGCTGCGCATTTTAGTAATATAATACTGTAATTCAATAAATGAATGTACTATATGTATGTACTATATGTATGTATGTGTGTATATATATATATATATATATATGTGTGTGTGCGTGAATGCATGTCTAATATACATACATATATATACACATACACACAAAATTGGGACCATTTCAATACAAATTCTTCATGCATTAAACGTGAGCATATTAACATATTTTTATATATAGTATGAAATCTTAAATAATACATTATACATATATTTTGGAGAGGTTATCGGTTTTTGTTCATGTTTCCAGTGTTAAATGTCTTTGAATAGCAATTTAATAAATTCAATAAATTTCTCTTCCTGTCATTTCAATTCCAGTTCAGCATTCTCTGCGATGGAGCCAAAATTCCTCATGCAAAAAAAAGAGAGCATATAAATTTTTTTTTTTTTTATGTATAAGAGCCCCCTAATGCACTGCATGAATGTTTGCATTATAATGAGGAATAAAAACACGTGAGCTATAGCACAATCTTAACTGACAATTCAAAATGCAATTATGCTAAATGAAACAAAAAAAAGTGACAGCATCGTTTCTGAGAACTTTACATGATGTGAATTCAGAATAATATGAAAACCCACAGAACATTGAAAACCTGAGCTACCATATAAACCAATGCTTCAATACTGCCACCTAATGGATGTAAAGTTTAATAACAGGCTGAATGGACAGAACTCTATTGAACAAACCGTGATCTGAACTGAAAACCACTATAGTGTCCTTGGCGAGGCCGAAATCATCAAGGGCTTGCAGAATTTTTCCGACTTGGGCATCCACATATGATACAGAGGCAAAATAGTGCTGTCGGATCTGCAGCTGAAAGATGAAGGGAAAACATATTTGATTTTACAAGAAATGGGATTTGAGGTCTTTTTAGGTAGGACCAAACTTAACTTCTAAAACCAAATTATAACTTCATTCAAAGGCTTCACGTTATCCAGAACAAACCAAATGTAAATGTATCCTAGTACAACATCTCTCAGCATGAACATTGTATTTTTGCATGGTACCTGAAAGTCTTTAGGAATGGGGCCGTAAGGAAAGCTCAGATTTAACGCCTGAACATCTTCCCTCTTGCGGATATCAGTCCAAGGGTTGTAGGCCACATTAGGTAGTTTCTTAGGAACATCTGGATCTGGAGCCAGCGTCATACTCTCGATAGGATACAGCTTTAGGTACTCCTATAAAAACACAGCATTTCCCAGATTTACTGATTTAACAGGTGCTCATACAGTGTGTCACGCTCCATTGAGAAGCACTTACCCGTGGGATTCTGAAAGGAATATGTGGCTTATAGAAGCCAACAGCCAGGAAGAATGGATGGTGAGAGTCCTTCACAGACTTCAGGAGTCGGATGGCCTCTGCTGTGTTCTCTATGTCAGGAAGGGTTCCTAAAGGCATCTCAGACACATCCACGGCGCACAGTAAATTACTGTGCAGTGTGCCATCTTTATCTTTGCAAACCTAACAGATGAACATGAGATACTGGAAATAAACATTACAGTCATTTAGAAATCTACTTGTACTTTACTAATGTTATTTACTCAAGGTAACTTACTTTTTTTTCTTTTTAAACACATTAAATGTTATTTGTTTATTTATATTTAATTTAAAATGTGGGTAATATTTCTATATTAAATATTTTACTTGGAAAATTATCCATGCTTTAACTTAGTATACTGTCTTACAGTATTTTTTTTTTTACTACCTTATTTTGCAAATCAGATTTTGGAAACACAAGAAGCTCTCAAATAATTATGAGACAGAATAACCAGCAGGTGTCAGAGTTGTATAAAGAGTGAGAGATCAGACAGTACATAATGGTTTACAGATGTGGTTCTCATGGGGGCCGCGGGATGACTTAATTATTGTTATATAAACAATGTAAAATTAAATTATTATTAATATATTAAAACAATCTATCTTAATTTAAACCACCACAAAAATATTGTTTTTAAGAACATACAGTTCTTGAAATTTGAAATGAATTATGGTTAATTATTAATTAATATAAAACCTATAAAAATAAATAAATGCAAATATTTAAATATAAAATATATAAATAAAATGTATTTATTAGTGCTGTCAAAAAATTAATCGCGATTAATCGCATCCCAAATAAAAGTTTTTGTTTACATAATATGTGTGTATACTGTGTATATTTATTATGTATATATAAATACAAACACATGCATGTATATATTTAAGAAAAA
The DNA here is from genome assembly GCA_021397915.2 of Tor tambroides. Classification (NCBI taxonomy): domain Eukaryota; kingdom Metazoa; phylum Chordata; class Actinopteri; order Cypriniformes; family Cyprinidae; genus Tor; species Tor tambroides. The sequence goes on from JAFVLL020017422.1 coordinate 56,785, forward strand.
CATGTTATATTTATATATTAAATATATTTTTATATAATATAAATTATATGAATATAAATATAAACTTTTAAATACATGTAAATATTTTCAAAATATATACTGTATGCGTGTGTCTTTATATATACAAAATAAATATATACAGAAGACACACATATATTGTGTAAACAAAAACTTTTATTTTGGATGTGATTAATCGCGATTAATCGTTTGACAGCCCTAGTATTTATATATAAACATAAATATTTGTTATTTAATGATTCATTTTAGGTTCAGATGATAATAGACCAAACTCATAAATCATGATCATAATCGAAATCAGAAATTTTATTATATATATATATATATATATATATATATATATATATATATATATATATATATATATATACACACACACACACACACACACACATACATACCTAAAACTTTTAAACGGTAGTGCATATATATTGTAGTTATACTTCTGGTAATATTATATTATATAAATGGCCTTTGAATATTGTGTTGGACATTGGTTTACTGGTTTAGAATGGCCTATGACGACAATTCCAACCTCCAAATAAATCCCAGCTATAAAACCAAATCCATACATCTGATTGCTAGGGCTGGTGTGGTTTTACCAAGGGACATTTAAACAACACAGCACAGGTTTGAAAGCACAGACACTGAGAAGGACGTGTGTACACACATCCACACAAACTCACACACTGACCTTCCTCTTTTCATATTTAAAAGAGGGTGGATGATACGGCGGTACAGACCAGCTGTACGGGTAATCATCCGAGTGGTTGGAGGCAATGCCTTGAGGACGAGCACGTGAAAGAGAAACATTATTAGTTCAAACATCAAACAAGACAGTTAACACAGGAAAGGATTATAGGGCATTCAAAAGTAAATGCCCAGGCCATCTTTCACATCAAAATTAAAATGGAAAAAATGAAGGCATAGCAAAGTTTTTAGGATTTTTTTTTTTTTTTTTGCATTGTGACATGATTATGCATACATCAGGTGGACTAGTTACCAGGATGGAAGACTTTGCCAACTGATAAAGTGGTGTATCCATTAGACTTGAAGTACTGAGGAAGTGTAGTGTAGTTCCCTGCATGGACTCTCCAGTAGGAGTTAAAATCATACAGCTTTGTGGTGTCTGGTCTTCGACTTGTTAGGAAAGACACCCGACTAGGTCCACAAACAGCTTGCTTTAAAAGAACATAACAGCAGCGTGCTCCTGTAACTTAAATGTACACTACCAATAACGCTTTATACAGTATGTATCATGCATGTTTATGTTTTTGATGAGCAACATACCTGTGCATAGGCGTTATGAAACACTGTGCTCACTGATGCAAGCTGGTCGATGTTTGGTGACTTGACCACTGGATCAGAGTAGCAGCCTAAAGTTGGTCTCAAATCATCTGCAATTAAGTACAAAATGTTGACCTTTTTGCTTTCTACTGCAAAAAAACCTGCTTCCAAAACGTGTAAAATCAAAAGAATCAACCACATCCGAGTATTTAAAAACATTATGTTCATAGGTTCAAACGAATTATAGTTTAAATTAAAAACTATCGCATCAGCATCTTTATTTTATGTTGCAACATGTAAAGCTACTTCTAGTGTTTTGCTTCCTGGTTTTCATAGACTGGCTGTGATTAGGTGGGTTAGGCCTTAAAGACACAGTACACTTTTTCTCTTGTCTGTCTACTGTACGTAGCGCTGCTGACAGCGAACCGAAAAAAAAACAACACTTTTGACTTGGCTCCAGTGAATAATAAATATACAGCGATACCAGTGTACTCCGATTGCCAAAACAAATGATTCTTATGAGCCGGTTCTTATTAGTGAATCAACTCACACGGTGTACAGTTCGATTCCCAAACGAATCACTCTTATGAGTCGATTCTTTTCACTGAACCGATTACCGAACAAATGACAATTATTATGAGCAGTTTCATTATTTAGTTTTTTATATAATTGTTATTGTTTTTTATTTTCATTTATTTTATCTTGTTGATTTACTTATCTTATGTTTAATTTGTTAATCTCAATCCCTCGCAACAGGTTCTTACTCACTGTTAAAATCCAACTATCACTGTACCTTAACAGTATGTTTTCAAATTTCAAATGTTACTTGCAAAATATTAATAAAAAACAATTATTATGAGCAGTAGCCTACTTTCCATGATCATAAGCACTTATCTATCAGGTGCAGCGGTTACTGAATTTATGGAATTAATATGACTCACTCACTGAGCTTCTGTAACCCAAATGCTTGGCCATTGTTTATTATATGACATTTTAAGACATTTAAATGTAGTAGAATTGCAGTGCATGCAACTTCAATGCAGCCTAGTATGCAAGCTTCAGTCTGGCTTGGATGTGGTGTGCTAATATGACTAAAGCACAGAAGTTCCCTAATTTCGTAACGTCTAGTTATGACAACAATGAACATGATGATTGGCCCCTCCTTAAGGAAGAAGTGAGAAAGAGAAACCAGTTCCACTGCCATCACAACTTCACACATTCAGCAGGCTGAAGTCAAACTTGAGTAGGCTACGGTGTTCTGTTTTGGTTTGAGTCGTCATGGGTAAGATGATTATTATCCTGAGCTAAATAATACCTTATTTAATAGGATACTGTGATAGTATAGCAATACATTAATGTTTTGAAATAAATTATTTACAGACTTTTTTAAAGGCCTTCAGACGATACTAACCATGTATTTTCTAGCATGCATTTATGGAGACGTCATGAAAATAGACACCACCGGTGCATCAGAGGTGACAGCAAAACAGGACAAATTAACCGTAAGGGGTAGGCCTACATGACTGTTTAACTGGTGTGTCCAGTAACTTAAGTTACATGCATTGCGATTTATATCAACAATTTGCATTCAAAGGTGTTGAGGCTTCCAAAAAACTGGCTGAGCATGATCTGGCCCGAATGGAGCAGTATAAGAGTAAGATCATCAAAGTTGGTACTGCAAAGCAGATGGACCCGGCTGTGATTGCTGCCATCATATCCAGAGAGTCCAGAGCCGGAGCTGCTCTAAAGGATGGATGGGGCGACCATGGCAATGGCTTTGGCCTCATGCAGGTTAGTCAGAAGAACTGATTTACTCTATTTGAGTCAATGCAAGACAATGCAACAATTACTACATAATACACATATAAGATGATAGGCTGTTTAGTCTAAATCTGGACTTTAAATAGACATACTAATCATAGATGATCCGTGCAAAACATTTTTGTCACAGAAAACATTAAATTTATATATTGTTTTGCATAGGTAACCTAAACATTATAATGAGCATTCTTTTTGCAAACAGGAACAGTTCATGACACAGAATGTTATGCATAGGATAGTTGAGGGATCAAGAAATTACACAGGCCAGTTTCAAACCGATAAACCACATGAATGCAACATGTCAAAGCGTGTCCTCTGCAAGCCATGACTCCATATAATCTGCAAATCTGAAAACTTGTTTTTGTCACATTAAAAGAAGATGACGTACTTTTTTCATTTCATTGTGTAAACTGGATTTTTCCCAATGTCCCTTTTCAAAGCACAAGTTCCCCTGCAGCACTTCCTTTAGGTTAATCCAATTTAATAAGCTGTTTAATATTAAATTGTTCTCTTCATTGCTTATGTTTCTTTTCAGGTTGACAAACGCTACCACAAGCTTGTAGGTAAATGGGACAGTGAAGAACATCTCACACAAGGGACTGAGATACTCATTGGTTTTATTAAGGACGTCAGAGCAAAGTTTCCCCAGTGGACAAAAGAGCAATGCTTTAAAGGTAAAGTTGGGACACTCCCAGAGACCACAAATTAACTCTAATTAAGACCTTAATTAACTCACAGAATTAACGGAGAAGTGTATGAGGCCTTGTTTTTCAGTTTTTATGATTTTGATTGATTTACTGAATTTGGTTGTGAATACAGTGCCTTGCGAAATTATTCATACCTCTTCATTTTTTTCACGTTTTGTTATGTAGCTGCCTTATGTTAAACTGCATTAAATGACTTTTTTCCCACATCAGTCTACACTCCGTACACCATATTGACAAAGCAAAAACTGAATTGTCACAACTGCTTAAATTTATTAAAAATTAAAAACTGAAATAAGTACATTGCATAAGTATTCATACCCCTAAATATTTCGCTGAAGCACCTTTACAGTCTCAAGGCTTTTTTGTTTGATGCGACAAGCTTTGCTCATCATCATTTGGCAATTATCTGCCATTCTTCTCCTCACCTCTTCACCTCTCAAGCTCTGTCAGGTTGGATGGGGGCAGACACACATTTTCAGATTTCTCCAGAAATATTTGATTGGGTTCAAGCCCATGTGGCTGGGCCACTCAAGGACATTCACAGCATTGTCTATAAGCCACTCTTGCTGTGTGCTTAGGGTCACTGTCCTGTTGGAAGGTGAACCTTCTGCCCAGTCTGAGGTTCTGAATGCTCTGGACTAGGTTTTCATTAAGGCTATCTCAATATTTTGGTGCACTGAGCTTTTCTTCTATTCTGATGAGTCCCTCAGTCCCTGCCGCTGAAACACAGCCCCACAGTATGAGGCTGCTACCACCACACTTTACCAAAGCCCTTCTCCATAAATTGCTCAGTTTGGCCAGGAAGCCAGCTCTAAGAAGAATCCTGGTTGTTTCAAACTTCTTCTATTAAGGGTAACAGAGACTACATGCTTCTGTGAACCTTCAATGCAGCATAATTTTTTCTGAACTCTTCCCCAGATGTTTGGCTTGACGCAAACCTGTTTCTGAGCTCTACAGACTATTCTTTTGACCCCAGGGCTTGGTTTTTGCTCTGATATGCTTTATCAGCTGTTGGACCTTTTATTAAGACGTGTGTCCCTTTCCAAATCATACCCATTCAATTGAATTTGCCACAGGTTACCTTCACTCAAAGTCTAGTAACATCTACAAGCAATATGAATGCTCCTGAGCTAAATTCCAACTGTCCCAGATAAGGGTACGAGTACTTATGCAATGGAATCATTAAAGTTTTTTATTTATAATAAATTTGCAAAGATGTTAAAAACCTTTTTTTTTTTTTTTTTTTTGCTTTACCATTATAGTGTATGGAGTGTAGATTGATGTGGAAAAAGGTCATTTAAAGCAGTTTAACATAAAACGTGAAAAAAATGAAGGGGTGTGAATACTTTCGCAAGGCAAATTAAATTATATTAAAATTAAATTAAATTAAATTAAAAATGTAATTAAAGATTAGAAGATTTCGCAAAACTTTTAGAAATAATAATATATCTTTTCAGAGCATAAAAGTAAATGCATTACTGTAAATATTATGTCAGTACATGGTTTGATTGCATATCTCAGTTGTAGTATAATATCTGTTTCAGGGGGAATATCAGCCTACAACGCAGGAGTGAAGAACGTCCGTACGTACGAGCGCATGGACGTGGGCACCACCGGCGGAGATTACTCCAATGATGTTGTTGCCAGAGCCCAGTGGTTCAATAGCAAGGGTTACTGAGGAAAAACAGTCATAATTCTCTTTTTCATTTCATTCTGACCATTGTTCCCATTCCTGTATTTTGTTTTGTATTTGTTTGGATGAAATAAAACTCATTTATTCAATCACACCATGTGTCTTTCATGTAACACATACAGTATATTTAATGAATAGTGTATATTTAATGAATATTCATATTACAATTGTTTAAAGCACAAACAAATCAGATTTGGATGGCCTCATATCTTACCTAATACTCAGCCGAGCGCAAGCTTCCTGTTACTAGCCGGCACTATCATTTTATGCCTTATTTGCTTCTAACTCACAAACCATACAGACTAGAATTGAGTCATCAAATTCAGTCTAATTATGAATTGTGTATTCTTTTATATTTTTATACTTTAAATTTGTCTGGTTTTGTTTTTTTATTGTTTTATAAGAAAAGTTTAAATTTGGCATGCTTTTACAAGTGCTAACATTTCCCACAAACTTTCATTTCATTTCTCTTCACTTCCTTCTTTGCCTGCACCTGCAAAGTTAGGGCTTTCGCTTCCATCTAGTAGATTCATCAAAAAATATGTTTAACATTTTTGAGGTGTATGAACTATGAAGCACCTGATAAACCTGTTCACTTTTTGTTTACCAGTTAGGGTATGCTCTAATAATAGTGCACCCTTTCAGCCAGAGCTGGGCCATGTGTGGCAGTGATGGCACAATATGGATCACGGCAAACAACATGAGAGCCGATTATTGGTGGGAGGAGTGTGGCCCAGATGAATCCAGTGATCATGTGGGCCAAATCAGCCTTGTAACCTGACAGCATATTAGGTGACTCATGGTAAACAAAATAAATAAAATATTGCATGATAATTGTTATAAATGTGTGTGTGTGTGTGTGTGTGTGTGTAAGGATTCTAAGATCATTTGTACTGAGAATAATAATTTATAATTAAGTGCAGTTTCCCTGTAGACTCCTCCCTGTAGTTTCCCTGTAGCCTCCTCCCTGTAGACTGCCTACAGGGAGGAGGTACAGCACCTGGCCGCATGGTGCGCTGACAATAGCCTGCTCCTTAACACCAGCAAGACAAAGGAGCTTATTGTGGACTTCAGGAAGAAGAAAGGCACCACGCATGACCCCATCCACATTAACGGGATGGTTGTTGAACGTGTCTCCAGCTTCAAGTTTCTGGGAACCCACATCTCAGAGGACCTGACCTGAACCACCAACACCTCCAGCCTAGTCAAGAAGGCTCACCAGCGCCTCTTCTTCCTTAGGACACTAAGGAGAAGAACCACTTGTCTCCAGCCATCCTGGTGAACTTCTACAGGTGTGTGATCGAAAACATCCTGACCAACTGTATCACAGTCTGGTATGGGAACTGCTCAGTTGCTGACCGCAAGGCACTGCAGCGGGTGGTGAAAACCGCCCAACGCATCACAGGGACACCACTTCCTGCCATTGAGGACGTCCAGAGAAAACGCTGTCTACGTAGAGCTCGCGGCATTCTTAAGGACTCCTCTCACCCTGACCATAGACTGTTTAACTTACTGCCCTCTGGGAGGCGCTTCAGGAGCCTCCGAACAAAGACCAGCAGACTCAGGAACAGCTTTTTCCCTACAGCTGTCTCCCTACTGAACTCTGCCCGATGATCCCCCCTCACACACCACTACAAACTCTTCACCCCTCCCCATCACTAAATCGGTTTAAAAAAAAATAAAAAATCTGTTAACTTATTACTTGCACTACTGTCTGTACATTCAGAATATGGAATGGATCCATCTACACACTGAGTACTATGTACTGGAAATTTTTATTTTCTATGCACTTTCAATGTCCATTGCACTAGTGTTTATATATCTTAATGTATCGCTTATTCATATCCATTTGTATTTATGTTCATAGTTTTTGCTCATAGTGTACATGCATTACTGCATAATCCATCTGTATAGTATGTTCATATCACCCATCTGTATATCATACTGATAGTATTTAAAAATTTGTAAATTATGTCCATAGTACTGCCTATATTTCTGTATATTTCTGTATATATACTGTATATTTCTGTACATATGTAACATATTGTAGGCACTGTATATCCTGTACCTCTGCTTATTGCACTTCTGGTTAGATGCTAACTACATTTCGTTGCCTTGTACCTTACATGTGCAATGACAATGAAGTTGAATCTAATCTAATCTAATCTAATCTAATCTTTAATGCAGTTCACATAACTGATTTACTGATTTGCTGGATTTTGAAATGATAATGTTTCATTCTGCTTTGACTTGTCATTCAAAGTTTAAATTTAAACAATACTACACTTTCTGTGAACTGTACATATCTTCCCATATTCATACTAAAAATACCCCATATATTGTTCCTGCTTTCAGTCACATGACTGGCATAGAGGCCTGCAGAGCAAAACATCCACAGAACTGCTGGCCTGCCAAATTTCCATCCATTTTATGTCATGAATATCTAGATCACCTCTCAAAAGGAGAAAAACAAAGATGTGTGAATAAAACAGCGAGACACTCTAAAACTCTTAACATGAGAAAACACATAATGCCCTAACATACAAAGACATTAAAATATCAAATTCTGTATACACCTAATTAAGATGCATACAGGCAATCAGTTGAGGCCAGAATATGAACGCAATATGGTCTGCTATGGTGAAATGCTTAATGTGAAACTTTGTGCATTGCATTCATATGTTGGTTTCATTTGTTTGCCTGTAAATTACACGTTTCTACAGACACACCCAAGAGCAAAACAGCTCTAGTGTTTTCAGTAGCACTGATTACAACACGATTACAGCTGGAGAGATGCAAGCTTTGTTTCCAAATGTCCATAGTAAGATACGGTGTCAGTGCCGAAACTGTTAGTTGCTTCATCAAATGCAATGTCTTGTTCTCTTTATTTCAGGTATCCAGAAATTATATCTGTAATTGTCTTTGAACAGGAGTCAACTGCAGTTTTTCTACTGGAAATGTAATTACTGATATCGAAATGAGCATTTTTTTTAAATGATGCCATTGCTCATAACAAGAATTATTACTGTTACAAGTGTTGATATCTTTACAGTAATTCTTATTCTGTGAGATAGCTTGCCATATGAATATGGCTCTCTTGTCTGCAGGTATGGTGGCCTAGAGAGCTCAACGCGCTGCAAAAACACTTGCAAATTAAGAAAACAACTTCATCAATTTGACAACACACGCTCACAAATGCTCACAACACAAATGCTCACAACACAACCAAACAAAGGAACGCGCTGCAAATAAAATGTGAGCATTTACAGCACCTGCTTTCAAACTGATAAAGATGTTTTCTTGATTTGCTGGTGCTTTTTCTATTTGCATGTGTTTTCTGAAGTTGCAGCGCGTTTCGCTCTCTCTGCCACGATTTTGCAGGCCCTGAATGCAGCTGCAAAACTTCTTGTTAAAGCTTGTGGTTCTCGATGATAGAGGGCGATGATGAGCCTCTTCCTGCACTCACATATGACACCGTGTAGACAAAATGTCACACAATGTAAAGTATTAGTAAAAAAATTAAAAATAAATAAAATCAACTTTTTATTCATTCTAACCATTGTTCACTGTTCTGTATTTTGTTTTTTTTGTTTTTGTTTTTTATTATTATTATTTGTTTGGATCAAATAAAACTCATTTACACTCACATCATGTGTGTATGCAACACATACAGTATACAGTGCTGCTTGAAAGTTTATAAACCCTTTAGAATTTTCTATATTTCTGCATACAGTAGATATGACCCAAAACATATTTTTCACAAGTGCCGAAAGTAGACAAAGAGAACCCGATCAAACAAATGAGGAAAAATAAAATAATTTAAAAATAATTTCTTTGTCATTTATTTATTCAGGAAAATTATCCAATATTATGTGAGTGGCAAAAGTATATGAATCTCTAGGATTACTTTACGATCACCAGCTGGAGTGCCCATGAGCTCTGCAAGAGGGCACTCCATCCCTTACCTTTACCAAGAGCATTAAGATTCACCCATCTTTGTCAAGGTAATCGGTCCCTTGAGGATCACATCCAGGACTTTCTAAACGCTGCTTATCACTCTGACTTCCCGGACTTGCACTCATAGATTTCTTTAGTCATGGACTAAATGAACCGTTAAGAAATTAATCTGTTATGGTCTTTCCCCTTCACCGTGGGAGAAGCATAGGACTGTAAAACCCCTGATAGTTTTGGAGGGACCAACATCGGCAAACTCCAATGGCCATGGAGCTTGGCCCATCAGGGCTACCACCATGTCCAGCTATTAGCATAGCAACTCTTGTATTTTCTTTACGGTCCTGTCCTGTCCTGTGCACCTTAATCTCTTCTCAAGATGCCTACTAGCCCAGAGACTTTCAACAAAATGGGTGCCGTTCCAGAGTATTGTCCCATCATGGCTGCCGTTCCAGAGTCTTGTCCCGTCTTGGCCGCCGTTCCAGAGCCTCGTACCGTCATGTCAACCACGCCTAGAACCACAAAGTCATTTGAGACTGGCATCAAGCATGGAGGACCCATCACTGGTGTCAGTGTGAGCTGCTGGCATCCCGGTGACCTCAGCACTTTCAAGCACCGTGGCCACAACGCGCTCAAGCCATTACACTCTCAAGCTCGCTGGTCTCAGCACTCACAGGCCCCAAGCCTTGATGCTCTCTTGTTCACCGGCTGCAGCACCGTCTGGTAGACGTTGTGTTCTCTGTTCTGCCTGTGATGGCTACGGCCATTCTATGTGTTTGGGCCGCACACACCGCCGCAGTTCTCTCAGAGGTGACAGGTTCCGCTGCAGAACCTGCCGAAGTGGTAGCATCCGCTTCAGTCCCTGAATCTATTCCTGAGCCTCCTACTGTTCATGAATCCACTCCAGAGCCCGCTCCAATCCCTGAGTCCACTCCAGAGACCGCTCCAGTACCTGAGTCTGCTCCAGAGACCGCTCCAGTCCCTGAGCCCTATCCAGAACCCGGACCAATCCCTGAGTCCGCTCCAGAGCCCGCTCCAGTCCCTGAGTCCACTCCCAAGTCTGCTTCAGTCCCCGAGTCTGCTCCAGCTCCCCCAGAGGTGGCAACTTCCATTACAGAACCATCCATGGCAGTGACGTCCACTTTAGCTCTTCCCGAGAAAGCAGCGGCACTCTTCCCAGAGATCTCTGTGTTCCCTGTCAGCTCTGTTCTGACCATGGACACTATTTTTGAACTCTCCCTCTTTCCTGATGCCTCTGTTATGGCCACGAGTGTCGTTTCTGAACATTCTATGTCTATTAAAGCTCCTGTTACTACTGCTCCTCCGAAGGTGGTGGCTTCCACTGCAGAACCTCCAGAGGTGGCAGCATTCACTGGAGAAACTTCAGAGGCAGCGCTACCCACTGCAGAACCTCCAGAGGTGGCGGCATTCACTGCAGAACCTCCCAAGGTGGCAGTGTCCACTTCAGCTTCTCTCAGGGCATTGACACCCACTTCAGGACTCTCAGTTTATCCTTTCATGGCTAAGGAGGCTGTTTCTGAACTGTCAGTTTGTCCTGTCACCACTAAGCAGGCCAATTCTGAACTCTTGTCCTGTCATGGCCAAGGAGGCCATAAATAAACTCCCAGCCTGTCCTGTCACGGCCTTGGAGGCTGCCTATGAACCCTCTGACATTCCAGCCACAGCCATGGAGGCTGTCTGTGAACTTTGACTGTCCTGTCATGGCATGTGAACTTTCTGACTGCCCAGCTACAGTCATGAAGGCCGCCTGTGAACAATCTGCTTGCCCTGTTACGGCCAATGATTCTGTCTCAGAACTGTCTGCCTGTCCACTGAGGCCGCTGTTAACATCTCTGTGCTTTTTGTTCCAGTTATGCCTGATCCGCTTTGGTGGTCACCCGCTCCACTGTGTTTACTTGATTTTTACGATTGTTTTGCTGCTTCTCCTGACACTTGCCTGTTTACAGATTATTCTTTTGTCTTTGCCTGGATATTACTGTTTGCTGATACTGGACCCTGCCTGTCTGACCACGTTGACCAATAAAGCCTGCATTTGGATCCACAATTGCATTGTCACGGTTTACATCTTTTAACGTTACAGATTATCTGTTAATTTGAGGGTGAAATTAGAGTCCATCTGTTCAGAGGTGTTTTCGAAGTTGGAGTGAGAGAGGGGGGACAGGATCGGGAAAGGTCCACGAGCTGGGACTCAAACACGGGACACCCAAAGCGCAATGGAGCTACAAACACGCTGCCCACGAGGCTATCTGTGATGACAACAAAGCCATCTTTAAAGAGTTTGGACTCCACAAACCCACAGTCAGACAGACTGTGTACAAATCGAGGAAATTCAAGACCACTGTTACCCTCCCCAGGAGTGGTCGACCAACAAAGATCACTCTAAAAGCATGACGTGCAATAGTTTGCAAGGTTGCAAAGGAACCCATGGTAACTTCTAAGCAACTGAAGGCCTTTCTCACATTGGCTAATGTTCATGAGTCCATCATCAGGAGAACACTGAACAACCATGGTGTACATGGCATGAGTTGCAAGGAGAAAGAACAGAAAGAACATTGCTGCCCATCTGCAGTTTGCTAAAGATCATGTGGACAAGCCAGATGCTATTGAAGAAATGTTTAATAGAAGGATGAAACCAAAATAGAACTTTTTGTTTTAAATGTGAAGCATTATATTTGGAGAAAGGAAAACACTGCATTCCAGTATAAGAATCTTATCTCATCTGTAAAACATGGTGGTGAGAGTATTATGGTTTGGGCATGTTTTGCAGCATCTGGGCCAAGAACAATGAATTTTGAATTATACCAGCAAATTCTAAAGGAAAATGTCAGAACATCTGTCAAAGAACTGAGTCTCAAGAGAAAGTGGATCATGCAGCAAGACAACGAACCAAGCACACAAGTCGTCCTACCAAAGAATGGTTAAAGAAGAACAAAGCTGATGTTTTAGAATGGCCATGTCCAGACCTTAATCCAATTGAAATGTTGTGGAAGGAGCTGAAGCAAGCAGTTCATAGGAGAAAACCCACCAACATCACAGAGTTGAAGTGGTTAAAATGCATTTAGAATGATCACAAAATTGAAGATATAGGGGCAGAAAATGTATATTTATATCATTTCATATAGTAAATCAATATCACACGAAGAGTGCCGTTTTTCTCCAAAAATCAGCATGATACATTTTTTTACAACAGTTCAATAAACAAGGAGTTAATTAAGAGACTTGCCTTTTAGACACCATATTGCCTGTTTTTGCTCTATTTTGACAACAAAAATAATCCCAAACACAGCCACAGCACTGTTTTGCGTCTCTGAGCAACATGACAGTGTTTCGTTCCTGAATGAATCAACTGTTTAAATGATTCGGTTCAATCGCAATGACTCACTTATTAACAGTGACTTGGTGACACCTACTGGCGGTTTTAATTTTACATTTAAAGTATATTTTCATTTATTTATTTTTTAATTTCAAATGAGTATTCAACATTTTATGTCTTATATATCAAAACATTATTTCTGCATTTGTAACTGCAGGTTAAATGCATTCATGTCCTGCATTAAACAGTGTGTAAATACATCTAAATGCCACTTCAGATGAAGCTTCTGTGTTTCCTCTGCATTGCAAAGATGAATTTTGTTGATATTGATTTAATTTGCCTGGTAACAGCCCAAATGTCTTATTATTCTAAATAACTGATTCCTTTAATTAAAAACAACTTGAGATTTATAGGCCTATCCCAGGGGTGTTAAACTCAGTTCCTGGAGAGCCGCAGCCCTGCCAAGTTTAGTTCCAACCCTGCTCCAACACACATACCATGTAGTTTTCAAATAAGCCTAAATGATTAGATTAGCTGGATCAGATGTGTTTAATTAGGGTTATATCTAAACTGTGCAGGGCTGTGGCCCTCCAGGAACTGAGTTTGACACCCTTGGCCTATCCCATTTTTGCATCCTTCCCACTGTTAAAAAGTAACTAAGTAATTTTTACTATGAGTACATTTTAAATGAGTTACTTTTTACTTTTACTTGAGTAGATTTTTAGACTGGTACTTTTACTTGTACTTAAGTAAAATTTCATTAATGTAATGGTACTTTTACTTGAGTAAAATATTTTCGTACTCTTTCCACCTCTGCTAGCAGGCACTATAATGTGTAAATTTATGCCTATTTGCTTATAAGTCACAAACCACACAGACTAGAATTAAGTCATTGAATTCAGTTAAATCATATATTGTTTATTCTTTTATATTTTTATACTAAATGTGTCTATGTTTATTTTTTGTTTTAATGGTGGCCATAATTAAACCTACAACCATTTGATAAAAGAAGTTCAAATTTGGCATGCTTTTACCCTGGTACATGTGCTAAGATTTCCCACAAACTTTGATTTTATTTCTCTTCACTTCCTTCTCTTGCCTGCACCTGCAATGTTAGAGCTTTCCCTAGAATCTAGCTGATTTATCAAGAGTGATGATAAACGTTTTTAAAGTGTATGAAGCACCTTATAATCCGGCTCATTCATCATTAATGGCTAGGTATTGCTCTAATAATAAGACATAAACAAACAAGGAAATTCTAAATTGTGTAACCTTATTTCTCCACACCTTAGAGGAAGAACATCTGAGATAAACAGAGAAACCACTCCCTCTGCGATCATATATAATCTAGCCCTGCTGAGGTCTGATTTAGTGAAAAGGTTCATCAGACTCATTGATTTGCTCTTTCACAGCAGTTCTACATCAACATCATGGGTAAGTCATATAATATCAGGTGCTGGCTGTTATTATACAATATTGCCTCAATAATGAGGAGCAATTTGTGATAGTGTAACACTGCTTGAATATACAGTATAAATAATTATTTATTGACTTGAAAGGTCTTGATACTTTCCATGTTGTTTTTAGCATACATTTATGGAGACATCATGAAAATAGACACCACCGGTGCATCAGAGAAGACAGCAAAACAAGACAAATTAACCATTAAGGGTGAGAATGCATGACTGCATACAAATCACTTATGGCACTTTTGTTTCATTTGCCAATATATGCAATGAGCACCATGTTACAATATGTTTAAAAATGATTTAAATATGTCATAGGGGTTGAAGCCTCTAAAAAACTGGCTGAGCATGATCTGGCCCGGGTGGAGAAATACAAGAGTATGATCACTAAAGTTGGCAAAGCAAAGAAGATTGATCCGGCTGTGATTGCTGCCATCGTATCCAGAGAGTCCAGAGCTGGAGCCGTCCTGAAGGATGGATGGGATCCCGCACACAAAGGCTTTGGCCTTATGCAGGTTCATTACAACTATAGATCTACTCTATTTAAAATTAATATTAGACCTAAGATGAGGTTTATACATGAATTAGTGTGTACATAAAATAAGGTTCAAGGTGTTTAAGTTGTCACAATAATCATCCATGCAAAGTGTTACTAAATATTTCCGTTGTTTCAAAGCTTCATTTTTTCTTTTTTTTCCAGGTTGACACAGGGCACCACGTTAAAGTCGGCGAATGGGACAGTGAGCAGCATATCGCACAAGCTACAGAGATACTCATTAGCTTCATTAAAGAAATTAAAGTAAAATTTCCCAAGTGGACACAAGAGCAGTGTTTTAAAGGTAGTACACTTCCACTTGTTTCAGAAACTACGCACATTAGATTCATCAGAGAACAGAGAAGTGCAAGAATGATGATTTGAAAGATGAATTTTGATTAATTAATTAATTAATCTTAAATTGTCTATAAAAAGTTAAATGTAAATAGAATGTTATCAGTCTGATTGAGGGTTTTGTGTCTGTTTCAGGGGGAATAGCAGCCTATAACAAAGGTGTGAGTAGAGTCACTTCGTATGAGGCTATCGATGCCATAACCCCAGGACTAGACTACTCCAATGATGTTGTTGCCAGAGCCCAATGGTTCAGAAGCAAGGGTTACTGAAGAACAGCAGTTACTGAGCTGTTAAACTCTTGTGAAATACAATGCATCAACTTCACTGAATTACTCCTCATTATTAAAGTTACTGTATTTGTGTCACTTAAACATATAGCTTCTGTGTAACACAATCCCTTTTAATATCTTTGTTTTCTATATCTTTTGATTCAGTAAGTAATCCAGTAACTAAGAGCTAAATTACATGTCACTGCATACGATATGACAAAATAAACTTCTTTTTTTTTCCACTCAAATTGTCCGTCTTATCAACAGTCTTGCCATATTCACATTAAAATGACCTCATATTCTACATTGTTCCTGGTTTTCAGTCACATGACTTGCACGGAGACCTGCAGAGAACTGATGGCCTGCCAATTTTCCATCTATTTCAAGTCATAAACATTTAGATCTCCTCTTAAATGAAGAAAAACAAAGATGTGTAAATAAAATTCAAGTTTTGGGCACTGGCGATCCATATAAAGCACCCACCACTGTATTTCAATCACTAAAAACAGCTAGACATTCTAAAACACTTCATATGAGAAAACACATAATGCCCTAACATATTAAGATAGTGACATTAAAAGATCAAATTCAGTATACACCTAGTTGATGATGCATAAACAGATGAGGCGAGAATATAAACGCAATGCGCTGTTTATAATAGCATGAGAAAATGCTTGATGTGAAACCTCATGCATTGGACTCATATTTGAGTTCATTTGTTTGCCTGTAAATTGCACATGTTTCTACAGACACACCCAAAAGCAGACCAGCTCTAGTGTTTTCAGCAGCACTGATTACAACATGATTACAGCGGGAGAGATGCAAGCTTTGTTTCCAAATGTATATACACTGTCAATGGTGAAATTTTTAGATGCTTCTTCTTATTCAATGTCTTGTTCCTTTGGTGATATCTGTAATTGTTGTTGAACAGGAGTCCATTGCCATTTTTAAATGTAATTTCTGATATTAAAAATTTGCTTTTTTTTTAAGAAGGCCATTGGCTGATAACAAAAATTATTACTTTTAAAAGTGAAGACTGAAGTTTTGATATCCTTACAGTACTTATTATCCTGAAGTCTTGCACAGACAAAAGTCTTTCTTTCCAAGAAACCTGAATTTAATAGGGTGAATTCAGACAAAGTGGGCCATCAGGTAAAGTGGGCCGTTTAACCTTGATTGTAAAGTGCTCATAGGGTTAATACTTTCAGAGCATAACAATAGTCCTTAATCCTTAATTAAAGAGACAATACCATATGACACTGGTGGGTATGGCCACACTTCAAAGGAGGACTGTGTCATAGTGAAAGGTAGAAAAACCTTTGAAGTAAGATTTTTATTGGTAACTTGTAAGGTTGCTCACTAAATGTTGATTTAAATCCTGATTTATTTGATACTATCATTGACATTAAAATGTGTTAGCTTTCTTGTAAGGTTGTAAATATTGCTGGCCCACTTTGGCTGAATGTGTTAGATAAAGTGGGCCTGTGGGATTCAGGTAAAGTGGGCTGACCTTTAAGCTTCAGTAATTATACCCAAATTCATTAAATAAATTGACATTCACTAGTTATTTTATAGTTGCCATATTAACTTTTTTAGAAAACAGAAATGAGACTGCAGTCAGGAAATTTAAGTCAGAGATGGAAGAACGGAAATAGAGAAGAGAGGAGTGGAGTGAAGAAAGGATGAGAGGAAAAAATTATAGATGCAGAATATAAAGCTTTATAATATGGACACAATTAAAAATAGTTTCAAGTGTTTGAAGAGCATAGACAGAGAAGCATTTTTACATATGGTTACATTTTAAATGTTCTTTTTATTATTTTTTTAGCCTATTTGTTGTTGCTTGTGTTATAGTCACATCTTTAATATATTGTAGAGTTCATTTTTTATCAGTATTCGGATTTGAAACTGTATACATGAACTGTATTCAAATTGAAATATTATAGCTGGACATTAAAGTTTACAAAAGTAATAAAGAAAAGGAAAGAAAAACCATCTAGATTACACATACCTAAAATACACGTTTTACAAAAAGTGTCCCCCTTTATCTGAGTTCACAGAATATATTGAAATAAATTAGGTTAAATATTTCAAGAGGGTTATCAATGGGTACAGTATGTTTAGGGTAAGTATAATTAAAGATAATTCCTTTAAAATATTAATATACAGAATTGAATAGCAAGTGCTATAAAATAGTATGAGTGGCTAATACATAGGCTACATACAAAAAAATAAATAAATA
Source organism: Tor tambroides (assembly GCA_021397915.2). NCBI lineage: Eukaryota > Metazoa > Chordata > Actinopteri > Cypriniformes > Cyprinidae > Tor > Tor tambroides. The sequence continues at coordinate 74,462 of JAFVLL020017422.1, forward strand.
AAATAAAAAAGCGTCCTTAAAGGTGCCGTTGGAGATCTCGGAAAATGCTAACTTTAGCCTGATAGCACTGAAAGCGAATGTCCCACCCTCCCTGCAATCGCCGTCCAAAGCCACGCCCCCTGAACACACATACGCTCAAAGAGCAGAATACCAGAGACAACATTAAATTACTACAATAGGCTACATTAACGGTCCAGTTCAAAGCAAGCATATATGTTCCATA
>JAFVLL020017423.1:0-17839 GCA_021397915.2 Tor tambroides
TTTTTTACATCAAAATGTAATCTATGTTCCCTGTAGGTTTTTTGTTGTAGGTTTTTGATACAAAGGTATTATTATTATTATTATTATTATTATTAATTAAAAAAAAATCAATTCACTTATCTTTTGAGGCTGGTTATTTGTCACCTATGGTATTGATTTAGTATCGATACCGAGGTATTACATTCTGGTACCGAAGCCAAAATTATGGTATCGAGCCATCCCTAGTGCAGACATCTATCAAATTTTTGTTAATTGTTTCAGTGCCCTTGTTGAAATGTACCAGTATGACTTGATACATGTTTGAGAAGTGTTTGTTACACACATATGTACCAGGTACAGTACTTGATGTATTTTAAAAGAATAGTTACAAAATAAAAGAATAAAAATACTGCTTTACAATAAAAGCTACAAAAAGTAGTCCATATGACCTGTCTCTTATGTTCCTATAGTCTTTTAGAGCAAGTGATAGAAAGTAACGCTTTATTTATATAACATGTTTTACAACAATTTTTACAAGTGTTTTATAAAAACATGTAAATGGGTTCCTACACATTTTCCATTTCGAAGTTTCAAATTTCTAGACTTCTCTGTAGATTTTTCAGACCATTAAATTCATAATACTGAACTCACAATCTGATACTCTCCCAATACTGCAAACTTGTGTAGGTACAACCAGTTTTGGTACTGTGACAACACTATTTTGTAGTATTGGGATAGAGTATCGAATTGCAAATTCAGTATTCAGTATTTTGAGTTGGAAAATGTGTAAGAACTATGATAAAAAACGTCAACTTTTGTTCCTTAAAAGACAGAAAGTCATGCACTTTTAGAATGACATGAGTGTAAGTAAATGATGGCTAAAAATTAGAGATGCAAAAAAAATCAACTGTATATATGTTAGATCGTATGCATTTGCAACGGGAATTCTGTTTGTATCTGATTGTATGCAGATGTGGCCAGTAATTTTGAAACTAGCTTTGTTTGCCAGTATATTGTATTTTCATGGGCTGGAAAACTGAGCATCTCTTCTAGTGTCCTTCCGCTTCTTGTTGTCTGTGGAAATTAAGTTTGAAAATGTTCACCGTCCTAGCATACTGTATGTATCATCTTCAGTTATTTGCTGTGGTAAGTGCTTTCTACAGTGCGTGTAGTTGTGTGTGTGTGTGTGTGTGTATTGGCCAGCGCTGACAGGAAATCATTAGCGCTGTCTGGGAGGAAAGGTGCAGAGTGACGCAGCTCTAATGGAAGCTAAGGTTGCTGTCTGCTCTGCCACAGACCCCTGGGGAGCGCCTGGAGCATCCATCCGCCTGTCTGTCTGCTGTCCCCTGCTCTCTGCCTGTCTCCCTGTCTCCAGCTCCCTCACTCTTCATATATGCACTTCTGCTCTAGAGCTCAAACACCATGACTTCCTCCTCTGCTTTGGCTTTCTCTAGTTTAGCGACTCGTCACTCTGATCTCACATCAGTTTGGCTTTGCTCACCTCACAAGTTTGTTGATTTTCTGCTGAAAACTAAGATGCTTTTGGTGTTGGATGTCTTGAGGCAGTGCTGTCTAATTTACAAAGCTTCGTCTGACCTGAGATCAGGTCTTCCCTTCCATGTGGAGGTTGCACTGTCAGACAGGGCAGGTATTTCCCCCACTGTGAGCTAGGTGTTTGGTTATTGCTCTGTACCTCTGTGGTTTGGCGGTTTATTATTGCTCGAATCTCAGCAGTGTGAGTTAGCGGGGGCGAGCACATGTCTTTGAACAATTGCCTCTTCCTGTGATGCTGCCAACGTATTGTTTTTTCTTAAACTGCCAATGAAAGGAGATTGTCAGAACAGCGCAGAAGAAAGAGACGAGGAAAACGGCACATTACCTTGGAGGAATCGTTCACAGTCAGGCCAAATGTTGAGAACAGATTCTTATAGACATCTTTAATATTTACTTTTTAAACTTTTTTTTTTTTTAACAGAAAACTCATATCTTGAGAAAATGTCTCTTTGAGACTGCATAACAGTATATTGTTTGATTTTTAAATCAGACTGTGGGTTATTAAAGTCTTTGCATGTCAAGCTTACAGCTTAGCCAGTCAGGATGCTTGACAAAGCCCCTGCAGACACATTTCGCCCACTTAAAACTAGCAGAGAGATTTACATGAACTGCAAGATTTGTCGTCTTCTGTCTCAAATTTGAGACCACATTAACCCTAATGCCTACTGTATCATATTTTATATGCACATTTAGGGCTGGGCGGTATGACCAAAATTTTATTTCACGGTATGAGAAATTTTATTTCACGGTAACGATATCTTTCACGATATAGTTTTTTATATAGGTAGTTATTCCAGAAAATGCACAAAAGGGCTTTATATAATAAATAAGCTTGAATATTTAAGAAAAGAAAAGGACTTGATCTTATTTGATTATTTTGTATTTTATTTTTAACCTTATAAATATGGTAAACAAAATATGACTTTATATGAACAACAATTCCACTGTATGTCACATTTCACAGCTTGATGTGGACATAACTTATTATTGTAAACTTTTCTCAAGTAACATCTCACAGATATCAAATATATCTCAAGTAAATAACAGGAAAAGAAAACTTAAATGTGAAAATATAAATGCCGCTGCTAGTGAGTACATTAGCATGACACAGTTTGCAAATCACCTTTTTCTGCTCGTTGTCAGATTTTGCAAAACCGAACCAAGTCCACACAACAGATGTTGCACCTCTTTTAACTCTTTCCCCGCCAGCGTTTTTTAAAAAAGTTGCCAGCCACCGCCAGCATTTTTGATGATTTTCACCTAAATTTGACGGCCCTCAGAATATTTTCTGCTATGAATATATGAACATATTATATATCAAAATAAAGAACCAAGCCTCTGATTTTAATTAAAAAAAACTATTTTATTCTATCTTCATGTGTTCATGTTTTATCACCCCTTGAATGCACATAGGTTTCATCAGAAATACAACATTTTGGCCAAAACCTGAGAAAAATGCATTTTTATAAAAGTAGTGCATTTTCAAGCAAAATACATTCAAATGTCAAATTCTTTCACCTGTAAATTATTATATGAATAACTGAAATTGCATTCAATAAACAGAACAGACAGACACACACACACACACACACACGTTTATACACACAAACACACACATATAGGCTACATCCATACATATACATACTGTACATACACACACACACATACACACATATATAGAGAGAGAGAGAGAGAGAACATCACACACACACACACACACACACACACACACATTCAGATTGACGGGTTATCGGTCCATACACAACTAGAGATGTTTCTGTGTCTGTACAGGCATCTCTCTCACTGACTACTTCATCAGATTCAAAATGGTCAAAACATGATCTACATATATATATGATCTACATGTTCTCTGATCCTTCCATTAATGTCGATCGTCTTGTATTCGGACCCGTACGACCCGGAAGTCCCGTAACTCATTAAGGACATGCGCTAGTGCTTTCCTTACCGCAATATACCTAGAACACGGATTGCCGTAAAAACTCGTCAATGGCGGGGAAAGAGTTAATGACGAGTTCCTCCTCCTGCTCAGGATTTTCTTTTGAGCCATCCTCGTCTGTTCGTTTCTCCTTTTCCATGTTTTTACAACCTCCCAGCGTATCCTTCAGTCTTGCATTCAACGGTTTGACCAGTCTCAGCCTCACGCGTGCTGCACGTGAGTTGGCCACGCCCACTTATTTACATTTCGCGGTATACACGGAATAAAAAATTCTTTTACGGTACACATTTCATTCCGCGGTAACGATATATACCTTCATACCGCCCAGCCCTATGCACATTTCTAAGGCCTCTAAATTATCAGCATGATCAAAACTTTGCAGAAAACCTATTGTACACAAATCCACTACATCTACTGGTTTATTTTTTGTAGCAAGTAAAAGGCCTTCTAGTGTAATTATGAAAATGTCACCCTTCAGGTTGTTACCCTGAATGTAAAAGTCTTCAAGGTTAAGTAGCTAAACAAGTCTGTTTTAAGAATCAGAGACCAGAGACAGGAGTTATACTCGGTAAAGCCTGTTTTGGTGCAAGACACATTGACTGACTTAATAAGACCGCAAAAGTCTCCTCTTATAAGATCAAGAAAGGTCCACTCAACCTCTCTGTCATACTGATGATAGGTTGAAGAACATATTAGGCAGAAAGAGTTGTGTGTGGTGAGGGAAGCATTAGCTGTGTGAGATGGAGATGTGGGGCCACTGTGATGGCCTGTGGTCAGTTCAAGTACTAAGATGGAAAGAGGAGAATCAGTGCAGAGCACTTTTTGTTTCCTCAAAAATATTAAGCAAAACAACTGTTTTCGACTGTTATAATAATAAATGTTACTTGAGTGCCAATTTAAGTGAGTGAGTAATTTTCAGCTGCTGAGAATTCAGGAATAAATTACACTTTAAATTATATTAAAATAGAAACAGTTATTTTAATTTGCAATATATTGTTTTACTGTGTTTTTGATTAAATGCAGCCTTGGTGAGCATAAGAGACTTCTGAACTTTTGAACTGTAATTTATTTATTTGTTTATTTATTGCATTCAGAACAATACTCATCAGTCTAAGAACAAAGATCTTGATAAGGGTGCAGCTGTAATTAACATTTGAACATAAATTATGCTAAATATATCCAGGGGTTAAGATTGTTTTTTTTATTTGAGGTTGGGAACTGTAAAGTCTGTGGTGGTCTTATACTGGTGCATATTCAGTAAACAGGTATACACGGAAGGACAAGAAATAAAACAAATCCTTTGTACCGGTGACTTTTGATCTGACACCATGTAATCTATCTCAAACTGTGGTACAGTAGGTGGTCAGCAACAACTGTTGGAGTGGTGCAATTTTTGAATGCCCTTCTGTTTGTTTTCATGCCATTATGAGAGTAAAGAGAGCTGATGCTCGTGTTTGTATGGAGCACCTGTGGAGTTTTTTGTAGAGCTGCGTGTGTGTGCTGTGAGTGCCTGTGCTCAACAGTCTGACGATAAGAGACTGAGGGGAGGAGAAGTGAAATGAGCTGCTTTATTCTGCTGAAAATATGCTAATGAAATTCACTAGGCTTCATTTCCCAAATGTTTGCTCTCTTCTCTGAAGTAACGTTTGATTTGATTATTTTTTTTTTCCTTCCTTGGAGGGAGCTTTCCTGTATTGTTCTTCTGCTGCAGGGTTTTTGACTGCTACGGGACGGACATGAGCTAATGTTTTGTCCACTGTTCAAAGAGTGTCTAAATTTGTGTGTATGCATACTTGAAATTAAGGCATGTGACTTGTTGCATTCCCAGCATCAGCTGCCAAGCATTAAAGATGTCTGCTGTCAGCAGTAGTGGTCTAGAAACACTTATTCTGCTTTACCCTCGTGATCTTGCTAGACTGCTTTTCAGTTATCATACTGTACTGTAGGTGTGTTTCTGATGGCTGTTTCAGAGTTAAATTTTATCATTTCATGGAAAGGCAATCCAAGAATGCACTGTGATAAGCTCAAGATATGTACACAGTCTTGTACCTTTGTCTTTTTGTCTGATTTTCAAATACTTTTTTGCCTCAGGTTTGTAATGTTGTGATTCACTTTGCGGCTGGTTGGTTTGGTTCATGACTGTTTAACAAAGACTTCTTAAATCCCTATGGGAAAAAAGAATGGCAAAAAAAACTTTACCAAGGCAGCTGAAAAAAGAGGACAAGCATGTTACACTACGTATGTAAATGCTAGACGATTAATTTTATTTGAAAAGCGCTGTTTGTGTTGTGTGTGTCAGATGCCTTTAATGGAATTGCTGACAATCAAGATCATTTCATTCACTCATTAGGTCCCATTTTGGTTATTATGAGATGGCCTTGGAATGTAGTTGTTTATGTAGACAGCAAAGCAGCACTCTTGAAACAGAGCCACTCAGACTTTGACTCTTTGTACCAGCAGCATAAATAGAGCAGTCAGCAAAAGCAGTCTCCACAGCCCCTCAGTTCTCCAGCGTGTGTTTTTTGTAGGAAGAAAGTGGGTGGTATGTGAGTATTGATTGTCGTGTGTTGTCAGAGATGCAGGGGGGCAGAAATACCGCAGCATGTCCGCTCACAGCCCTCCTGTTTCTCCACTTCGCTGAAGGCTATTATATCCACTCACTGGGCCATGGACAAGCATGCTGTAAAACACATGACATTTACAGTACTGACCTCCTTTTATGATGAATTCCCTTTGTAAGGGCATGGAGGGACGTTCTTTAAATCACATTCCTGGGATGGATGGGGATTCTGGACTGAGGGTCTTTTATTTGGAGCTGGACTGGCAGGGTTGTATGATAGACATAACTCACCTGCCCCAGCATGCCTGTCTCTAAAGGCCTTTCTCACACATGTGGGCGACCTCAGCTGCTTGTATCCATTTGTATCCATTTGTTACGGCTGAGCATTAAGGGCTTGGAATATCAATCCCCTTTCTTTTCTGTAAGGCCATGTTCCCTTTAGGTCTGTCAAGATTACATAATCGATTGTTTGTGATTGTTTGGTGCACTTTAAATTCTAATCATGTATTGCCACCAGAATGGAATCTCAAAAAGCATTTTATTTTACTCATATATATATATATATATATATATATATATATTTTTTTTTTATTTGTTCAAATAAAAAGACCTTGATTACGTTTTTCTGCTTGTCAATTTAAAAATAGTTTGACTTTTACAAACCCTGGGCCAATGCTATTGTTCACAGAGCAGATGAGTGTGGTGCACTGGTTGCTCTATCGTGCAGCTGCACTCCTCCAAGGCTTCCTGAATGTGCTGTGGAGAGCCGGAGCAGTATAATTTCTCTCTGAAGGCCTCCTTTACACCCTGATCATCCGGTCTCCATTGTGGCTGTAATCTTTGTGAAATTAGCTTCTGAGATGCAGATTTCCTTTTCTTTTTGTTACATTTCCTTTTTTGAATTAGCAGTTTGAGTGGGTTTTTATTCAAACCCCATTTTTTCCCCCTTCTTCGCCTGTTGTAGATGGTAAGCGATTTAGAAGATGATTTTCAGTCTACAGCAGTTGAAACTCAAGTGTTGGAATGATGTCATCTTCATGTCGTCTTCATCATCTAGATTGACATCACACTCTAATGAAATCTCTTCTGCTCTGTCTGTGAACACAATCAGTCAACCCCTTTATCACTGACGGTTAAATATCAGCTAATTCTGCCATAAAGTGCGGGTCTGTGGGAGCGCGTTCTTGTGTTAATTATGTGCCTTTTTGCGCAATACAGTTTATTAACAAAAGCACAAGACATTGGGCACTGTTAAATACAAGTCTGTTTCATATTCAGAGTTATTAAATAATAATAAATAATTTTCATTTCTTTTTTTTTTTTTAATTTCCCACCTCTAACTACCCTGAGGCTACATAAGAGAATGTTTTTGTAAAACTAACACACATTTGATGCAATTTATCAACTAATTGTTGTAATTCTATAATTTTCTGGTAATGCTCAGTTTGTTAGAATTATTAAAACTACTGTTACAACATATAGCTAAAATCCACTTAATACCAGTTTTATTTTAAGCAGTTTACTACACAATCCCATGCTCGACAGAACATTTTTTCTGGAATGCAAGTTCCTCCTATCTCTTGTTCTGTTTTACTACCTCTAGTGCCCATATTTACTTCTCTCTTTGAAACACTAGATTAGTTGACTCCACTCGGTGTTTATGGTGTTTGATTTGAGTGGGTAATGTGAACATTATTCAAGACCTTGCAAGCATTTAACATTCTTCATTAAACTGCCACATTGCTTGTTACAGCAGTGAGGTCGTTCCATTTGTCCATTTGTTTTATGCATTATTGACACAGTACATGCACTAATTCATGTACACACACCTGTGCACACACAGACCCTTTGCCTAATGTATAACGAAGGCTATTCTTTCTTGACATCCTATACTTTTGAAATGACAAGGAGTGACCTTAACGTGGGCAGCAGTGCCATGCCCATTCAAACTGAAGGGGCCAAGTAGATTTTTAATGATGATAAAGTTGCATGATTGTCATTGCAACGATTGCACAATCACAAAATATTGTCAGTAATTTTTTCTTACCTTTCAACTTATATTTATTTATTTATTTATTTATTTTATTTTTTAAAGTACACTACTGAACATTTTCTGTGCAGTGTGGCCATGTTTCACCGACATATAACCCTGAGCTGTCAGGTGTCCTGCAGGTACCCACGCACACATGCCGTCTGAGGAGTTATCTTCCACAGGAGAAAGCCTACACCTACGCCATCTCTTGCTCACTGTAACAGATACCAGCTGTCACAAAACACCAGCGTTCTTCCCCTGCCAGCCTCCCCGCTGTCTGACCGATTCTCTCATCCTCCACTATATCCTCTTCTGTACTTCTCTTTTCTCTCATCTTCCTGAGTCACATCTCTCTCTGTGCTTCTTTTCCTGTTTTCACTCTTCTTTCCATCCTCACCTCATATTTCTGCCTGCCAGCACATCTTCCCCCGTCATGCACTGCTGCAGAGGACATCTTCTCTGTCCATCATTATTTATGATCCCTAGGTTCAGCACTCTTGCACAGAAAGACACTTCAATGAAATATTCACCTGCTCAACTTGCTGTAAAGTAGTTTACCCAGACTTGTTTATCCTGTGTATGTGACCTGTACCCGCTGTTCTCGTGTCTGCACTGGTCTTATCTAATCTGCCTGCTTCTTTCTGGCACCAAACACGGCATCCCTGCTGCGTGCTACAGCATGTCGCTGCTTGTGCTTGTCATCTATAGCAGCTGCTGGGAGCGAACGGCCGATGCACACTTACTGCACCATTTCGGTTTGCAAAGGCTCCCATAATGCTATGATAAATCAGCACAGCAGGGCACCTCACAGGTTTCACAGGGCACTTCACAGGAGTTTAGTGTTTCTTTGGATAGTCCACAAAAAATTAAAAATTCTTTAATCAAGATGAATATATTAGTTCCTATTGACATCCGTAGTATGGGTTAAAAAATATATGGTAGTCAATGGGAAGTGAAACTGTTTTGATACCACAGGGCTCTAGACTGCGACCAAAATGGTCACATTTGCGACCATTTTTTGAGTGTGTGCGAGTAAAAATTTGACGTGGTCGCACTTGTGCGAGTGTATGGTCTGCGCTGCTCCAAAGCGTCTGCTTCATGCAGCTCGCGCTGCAGAACCGCGGCACATTGTAGCAGGAGTCAGATTTCACTGATCACTTGAAGAGAGGCGCTTTCAGCGGGAGTGATTCGTGGATAGTGCTTGGTTATACTCGCTGCGTCAGCACGAGCGCAAAGGTGCGTGCAGCGGAGGGAGCGCAACGGAGGATTTGGTTTTCAAACTAAAGTAAAAGACCGCTTCTTAAACCAGAGAAGGTGAACATGTTGGTGTTCTTGTAGAAAAAAACATGCAAGTTCTGTCAGCGACAGCCAGTTTAGTTTTACTTGTCTTATTGTTTTCATTTTGAAAAACTTATCTTTGCTGTTTACCTCACGTTACGCTATGAAGGCTTTCCTTTATTTTTTAATATTATTATTATTATTATTTAATTCCTCAGTGTTTGCTAAACATTCTGTAATTTATTAGTCAATACAGCATGTGATGTGTCCTATGCCATGCCTTGTCTTATTCGTTTTTGTTAATAAATGTTATGTAAGCTAGTTTGTCATTGTAACGTACTGTTTTATTGTTGTTGTGCTTTTTAATTAAGAATAACAGTGAATCCATCTTTTGTTTTAGTCTTAAAAAGTGAAAGGTGTATATATCTATATAAGCAAAACAGACAATTATATTTTCTTGTAAAGCGTGACACCAAGATCGCGAATTTGAAAGTGAAAGCGCACGAAAAAATGAATTCCTGTTCACAAAATTTAAATCACAAATAATACTAATGAAAAAGAACGGGTTGAATGTTGAACACTTTCCTTACCATACAACTATAAACTATGATAAAATTTCATCAGCATGCATTGATTAATCAAATGTTGTATCAAATAAATAAATAAATAAAAAATTGCGACCAAATGATGTGCTCGTGCAACCAACTGAGAAAGTTAGTCGCACAAGTGCGACCAGTGGGAAGAATGAGTCTAGAGCCCTGTACCAGTATTATTTAAAATATCTTTTGTGTTTCACAGAAGAAAGAAATGAGGGTCATTTATGAGGGCAAGTAAACGATGACAGAATTTTCATTTTTGACTATCCCTTTAAGTGTGTAAGATGCTATTTTTTCTTACTATTTTTCTTGGAATTGCTTGGAGAAGCTCCTTAAAATAGATTCAGTTAATTAATTAAGTGGTAATGATTTTTAACCAGCTTTGTATTGTTGTGACATCTGTAGTATAAAGTAATGTGCATTAATTGTTACCTGCAACAAGATCTACTTAAAGGTTGGGTAAGTGATTTCTGGTAGCCAATGAGCGCGTTTACATGCACGTTCTTAAGCCGATTATGCTTAATAAGCCGAAAACGCATGTTATCATGTAAACGTGGTAACCCGTTTTCTTTTATCGGAATAAGGTCATAAACGGCTTAAGCATAAACCGGTCGTAACAGGTAGTTTTTTGCCTCTTACTCTGATTTTGCGCAGCATGTAAACGCAATAACCCGCTTTCTGTCGTTTTATTGAAGTGCGCATGTGTGATGTGTGACAGGAACGTATGGTTAGTGCAGATTTAAGCGCATCTATAGACTGCGCAAATGTCTCGCAGTAAAGAAAGAAGGAAATATATCACAAAAGCAGACTTTTTTATGACTCAGAAAATGATAAAAATGTGTTCTCATCTCGTGCAGCAGAAGTAAAACTGGTTCCGTCACAATGCTGCAGTTATAACTGAATGAGAGGATAATATATGAGCCGTAAGTTTCCCGCTGACGTGTTGCAAGCTTAATTTAACTTCACAACTGACAAATGTATGGGATACTCTGAGTCACATATGCAAATTATTATATTTTGACGTCACTACAGGGAAATAACCTGATTTATTAATGAAGTCATGTAAACGCAGCTTACTTGCATTGTCAGGTTACTGATGTGCATGTAAACGTGCTCAATGTTGATATTTCAAATCACCAAAACAAACACGCCCTGAAAGATTATGTGTATCTTTAGTCAGATGCATTTACATTGTGACTGTGTCCCAGATGCAGTCAACAGGAACTGTCTGTAAAGGTGTGAACCAAATGGTCCACACATTTAGAATAACAAAAGAACAGTACTCCTCGGGAACTTATTGCAGATTGCAGGGTCTCCAGTGGGAGGTCCTGACAGTATCTGTTGTTTCTAGCCATTTGTCTTTAGGTATAAAGTTCTGTCTCACAGACAGAATTCTAGGAGAAGCTATGGAGAACTTTGGAAGAAACTAGGAAGAAGCTAGGACCCTTAGAAGGGTTAAGATTGTTTGAAGGATGACCTGCTAACATCGCTGCTGAAGATCTGCTACACTGCTACCTTCAATAAATTCTTCTCCCCACAAGAACTTTGGTCAAGCTTACTTATTTTATGTATTAGAGAAATCTAGTACATTGGCGAGCCACCCAAACTACTGCTCAGCCGAATACAGCAAAATCTAACAGCCTCTACCCCAAAAGGGTCTCGCCCGTATTTTCATAGCTCCGCTCCACACATACGTACGCAACCCAGGCAACGATTAGTTCTGTAAAACAAAGCAAAACCAATGTTACTCAACTATCGAGAAGAAACAAAGCAACCTCGGCGTCCGATCGCAGGCCTTCCTGCTCCTTGAGTTCTCTCCAGCGCTGGAAAGCTGATCCAATATTTACACGGGTCCTACTTCTTGCCTTATCGTAACACCGTGTCTACACCGGATGCGACCAACGTGGCGCAGCATGACAAAATACTATAGAACTCATTATAATCAGTGATGCTGTCTACACTGGATGGGACATGACAAATCCAAGACAGTAAACTGCTGCCGCGTTCTATTTATGACGTACTGACACAAATTTCAAATGATTTTCAACGGTTCCTTTGTCGCGTCCAGTGTAGACAGACTTTAGCTGTTGCGGCGTGGCGCGACACGACAACTGTCGTGTCTGGTGTAGACAAGGTGTAAGCCTTCTTTTGTTCCGCAGATGTTTTCCTCTTTTGTTTTTTTTTTATCCGCCATCTCTATCTTTCTGTCGTCACTCGGCTCGGTTCGGCTAATGTCCATCATGTGCATTGAGCACTCTCTCCTCCACATAATGAGTAGACACGCCCCATAATGCTGATTGGCTACAAGTTTGTTTTGGTACTCAGGCCCAGACTCAGTTTCTAAAGCGTTTTTGAAAAAATACATGCCCCACCTTTAAAGCAGATTTTAGATTTGTTGTCATTGCTGATTCTATTACTTCCCAGTTTAATACTGTAAAGCTGCTTGAAAACAACTGCTGTCATATAAATCCCTATATAAGTAAAGGTGAATAGACATGACCAAGATGTCTCCATTTATTTGTCAGCAGAAGTCCACCGAATTACATAGCCCAGGCCTTTTGTGAAAACTAAAGATTGTACGTCCACATTTTTGTACCCCTGCTCATGGATAGTCTGATAGAACCCAGTGTATTATGGATGTTGAAGTTTTCCTTGTTTATACCACAGGAGTTTTTTCTGTTTTTTAAATGCGTTTCTACTGCATAGACAGCCAACTTTTATTAAAACCTCATCCTGTCAGTGATGAATTATCCCTTTAAATAGATGAGATTTCATACTGGAGAACTCTGCATTCTCATAGAGAATATTTTGACTATTTTTGCTTACGTTTATAAGGTATTATGGCTGCCGAGAAGAGCCCCTAGAAACAGTTTGATGAGCTTTGAAACATTTGTTTCAATTGTTCAGATCTTTGTTGGCAAGAAAATTTAGAGACTGGACCAGCAAGATATTCCTCAGTCAGCATTATTTCCCCCCACAAAAAGAACAGTCAAGTTTGTTTAACCTGTCAGTGGACATCAAACTCCACGGCAACTCCTTCAGGACTCCAGCAGTTCAGATAAATGCATACCGCCTGATGTCTTCAATAGACAGCTCGGCGCAACTGAATGTTTTCTGTGTGCGTGGTTGGTGTTAATACGTAACGTCTAGGGAACGTTTATGCCAAAAACAACATGAGGACCATGACAGATTGAGTAGATAAAGCCCATTCAGATGTTATGGCGCTTCTGAGTGTCATGTATCCACAGTTCCAGCAGTTTAGCATGGCCGAGTCCAGCTCTGAGCCACGCGTGGCTGCACCTCGGCTCTCTGCCAGTAAGCAGCTTTGCGCTTCACGCCATCTGCTCTGGCAGTTTGTGTTGGGGAAAACACAGCCCCTCTCGCACCCGTATTAGCAAGATACAGTGATAATAATAAGCTCTCAGCCACCTCTTCAATTTGCATTCTTCTCCAGTTTGCCGGCATTACAATTTTATAGCTGAATCAGAATAGACTTGTGCTTGAAATGCAGATCTTTTTTATTTATTAAGAAGTGTCTGCTTGTTTCTTGAAGGTCAGCAGACTGGTGTAAGTCGCAAAGGACATGAGATTAGATTTTCTTTAGGCTAATCATTGGGTGCGTTTACATGCACAGTCGTAAACCAATTATTCTTAATAATATGACAACATGTAAGGTCATGTTAACACCTTAAAACCATGTTGTTTTATAATGTTAAGGTCATACAACACATTGATTTTTTTTTTCTCCAGCTCCCTGGTTATACTGGCTTCTTGATGTCTGATTAGCTACATCAAAATTATGATTTCTACATCTCATGTAATGTGAGTTTTTACAATGAGCGGATTTTTGATCGAGGTAAATTCTCTGTATCACTTGGTGGAGATTTATTGTAATAAATCCTTTATTGTTACTGTTATGGATGGTCTTGCTGGTGTTTTTTAAAAACAATAAGCCACAAGACTGATGGTGCACCCCTTCATCGTGACTTGCCAGACAAGGCCTTTTAACCTTGTGGCTTATTGCTTTAGTAAATCTCAGCAAATGCTCTGCTTAAAAACTCAATTACTTGTGACGGACAAAACTCCCTAGAGTCTCTGTGTTTGTGTTCTTTTTAAATTTTAATTGTGTAAGTTTGAGTGAATGAGAGTGGCCTGATCTCTGTACTTGGCTAGAGCTGTGTATATGATTTGCATGGCTCTGTCCAAAAAATTCTGCCTTCTGTCCTATGCTGGCAGCATAAATAAAGTCTATTTAAAAAATATTTACACTACTGTTCAAAAGTTTGGGGTCAAGATATTTTTTTTTAAAGAAATTAATAGTTTTATTTAGCAAGGATGCATTAAATTTACCTAAAGTGAGAGTAAAGACATTTTCAGCCTTCGGTTATAGACACAATGTAGCACTGCTGCTCTCCAAACACTCCTCTCTTAAACTCTGTCCTCCACCCGTTCACTGCACCTGCAGTTCATTAACAGTTCAGCCAGAGAAATCGGATGACAGGAAGACAGCAGCCAGCCTGAAAGTGTTCTCTGCGGAGCTCTGACCTGGGAACTGTACAGAGAGAGGTTCTGACAACACATATTTCATAAAGTCTGTCTATTTTTATGTCTGGAAATCTGTGGGTCAGAGTGAACTGGGTCATCTGTAATAAAATGTTACTTGCGTACCTGAGGAGGAGGGTGAGAAATTCTTACCGGCTCTCCGGCAGTAATTTAGAAAATAAATGTCAAGTTTGAAAATGTGGCCACTCTGAGCTTAAAGTATGTAAATATCACACCAGCTCATTTTCAGTCACTGTAGTGAGAGAGAGAGAAAAATAAAAATCTTTTTTTTTTTTTTCTAAATAATTTTTTCTAAATAATTTTTATTTTTTTTCCTGTACAAGAAAAGAGATGATCTGGTCTGTCAAGCTTAAAGCTAAATCCTCAGAATATTTACATTTGGATAAAGTTATATTAATTTGTGTCTGATTTATTTTATTTTTATTTTATTTGCATACTATGGGAATCAAAATGTTCCTCTCTTTAATGCTTAATTTACTCAGATACATTATTTATGTCCATGTCCTTTTTTTTTTCTTTTTGAATGACTGATTGACTGACTGCACATCATGTTTACCTATAGGACAGAAACACAAACAGATCTGTTGACATCAGCCTATTGCACACAAACAAGCAAAACCTGCTCCAGAGGTCTCTCTGCTGCCATCTTTCTTCAGGCCTGCAGAAACACTCAGAGCTCATGCTGGGAAGGGTTAAAGGCTTTAGGAAATCAGATCACAGTTCTTCACGGAAAGCCAGTGCCTCTCCACTCCCCGCTGTTCCTCAAACACTCAGTCCGCACAGAACATTGTCATCATTCTCATTGCTGATGTGAGCATTCCTTCATTCCTAGAAAGAGGCCAGTCTTTTTACTTAAGTCGCTGATACTCAGCTCGTGGCTGTCGAGCCACGTATGGCTCTAATGACGTTGAAACGGAAAATCTCACTTCCCCCCAAAACCGTTTCCATATGAGGCGTAATTGTATGAATGACTTGTGGGTACTTGTTCTTGCTAAGTATTACTATCAGTGTGAGTCGTTGTTGTTTTTTTTAATGAATTATGGCTGTGTAAAGATCAAATTTAACAGGTTCATGGGTCAAAATAGCAACAATAGCTCAATTTTTTGAGAGCAGAGGAAACAAAGGCGATGTTGAGGCCAACTAAATGAAAAATTGTTCATGCGGGAAGGTTAAGGTGTGTGTGTTATGTTTGTTTGTGGTTTTTGTTCTGTTGGGAAAGATCTGGATTTTTACTGACAATAATAGTTATTTGCACACTCGTAGAATAGGTTGTTCATTGCTGCTGGCCTCTATATAAAAGTGATCACCAGTCATAGACTGATAAATCAGACTGAATAATCAACCAAAATTTGAACGTTTTAGGGATCATAATCATTATGATTCCTAAACTGGCTACCTGTATATTTCATTTATAATTTTGAGTAAATGTATTAAATAAGAGTTTATTTAAAAATGGAAATATTTGTACATCTCATTTGCTATAATTAAATTGCAACATGGCCTATCTTTATTACCAGCATGTGCGGGAATCTAATTTACCTGTTTGTTTCCTCTCCAGGGGGCCGTTTAGTGTGGTACGAAGATGCATCAACAGAGAGACAGGCCAACAGTTTGCTGTGAAGATTGTGGATGTGGCCAAATTCACCTCCAGCCCTGGCCTCAGCACAGAAGGTAAAACACTCGTTTCCTCTTTAGGTGACGATTGTGAGAAGAATTCATCAGCTGTGACCTTTCCAGAGCTCAGAATACATATTCAGTGTTATCTCATGAATAAGCACTGAACCAAACGGAATGTCAGGGTTTGAGTTGATTTGATCAACCACTCTCTAATCAGGACCTTTGGAGAGGAAATCCTGTATGTCTACACCACCAACTCATCTTCTAAACATCTGCGGTTTCTGTGACTAATACAGCTGTCCAAAATGTACTGTGGAATTAGCATTGCTTTGTTGATGTGAAAATAGAAGCACTGCTGCTTGGCTGTTATGCCGAGAGTGGGCACCATGTGTGTTTTGCTGAGATCGTGGGTAGGCCTGCTGATCATACAGTAAAGTACATTACAGTGGGATAGAGTAACCTTGAAGACCTGACTTTTTGAATTGTGCTCTAGTGTGATCACAGATTTCATCTTAAATGGCACCTTGAGGAGGTTCTAACAGCAGTACGCTTGAGGGTTTTCAATGTGTGAGTTTTGCTCTGAGTGTGTGTGTTGCTTTAGCTAAATGTTTCTCAAAGCATCTGCGCAACAGGACTCAGGGCTTGACATAAAGCATTCTCATGTGGTTGTCATTCAGACAAGTAAATTTGTCATTTACTTGTCCGAGTATAAAAGTTACTTGCCCGGAGAGAAAAAAAGAAATTTAAATTGAGTTATAAATATAATTATTTATTGTAGTTATATAGGGATGTTCATTTCAGTAATTTTTCCTAACCGACAACTGACGCTCGTTAACCGATTATTAACCGTTAACCGAAAAGATTATTTTAAATTAGAACTGTATTAAATTAGAAATAAGTGTCTGTGACCCATTAAAAATATTTGTTTTCCGAGGATTTATTTTACATCCGCAAAAAGCAGCAAACAACAGAACATGAGGATTCACATGGTCATCATAGCTATCACATCACGCACCTGCAGCGCTAAAAACATAATAAAGCTATAGGCGCCATATATATAATAACGAATAAATAGGCCTATACGAGAAATATATTTTCAGTTAAATAATTTAAGAAAACGAAAGAAAAACTGTGCAACAAGTAGCCTAGCCTATGCAGAATTTTGATTCATTTTTGTGCTGTGCGAAAGGAAACCAGACGGCAGAAGCGGCATCCTATTTTTTTTAGGCTTATTTTACAAAAGCGCAAAGATTTTTATTTTATTTTTATTTTTTTGGTGAATGTACACAAATAAAAACCTTTTACAATTCCGATTATCTTCATGACTAAAAGGAGTAGTTTCCACAGTTAGAAGGAAAAAAAAAAATCAAGTGATTGCACCAGCGCCGCATGCGCGTGCACAGTTAAGCATTCTACCTTGACAATAATGAAGCCTGTTCATTATCATAATAAAATACAGTCAGTCAAACATATGGAAAAGAAACACACTGCTCAGTTTAAATATGTAGTAAAATCTGTGCCGTTAAGCGTTATAACCGTACCACCGTGAAGTTATGCAAAACATTTTGTTTTACGTGGATACTGGAACGTGAGTGAAGTAGGCCTACATAAAAGGTGAATAATATTTTGGCATTCAAATACATCGCGATTATGGAAACATTTGATTTTGTGTTGAACGAGAGACCCAACATTGGTTTCAGTTT
>JAFVLL020017424.1:0-57091 GCA_021397915.2 Tor tambroides
CCTTGACAGCTGCCTATATTGCCTATGCCAGGATCTGCCACAGTACTAATTATGTAACATTAATAACTATAATATTTTAGAACAAAATGATACATGTTTTAATACACATTCAATATTTATAAATGCAGGTAAATTATTTATACTTAATTGGTATATTAAGTTCCTGCTCTGTATTATGTCATCATTTTGAACAAATTTGATAAATTGAGGAAAATACAAAATGAATGTCAAATTAGAATTGCACGCTATAATGTGCTCCTTTGCCTACTAAAATTCAGTTCAGTGTAAAACTGTTCATTAAATGCATGATCATTTGTACACTGTGCATTTTAAAAAAAATAAACTGAATGACAGTTACTTACAGTCTATTAAAACCTTGAATTTCTTGAACAAGTTCCCTCTGCTGCTGCTGATCTGTAGTTTATAGAGTCCAGTGTGTTCAGTTGTGATGTTTGTGATGGTCAGTGATCCAGTCGTCTTGTCCAGCTTCAGTCTGTCTTTGAATCTCTTATTAGCATCATCATATGTCTCTACAGTCCCTCCTCTGATTTGAGCGATGGGATTGTCTTGAGCTCCAAACATCCACAGCATCTGATCATCTCTCTGTATTTCAGTATCAGGGCTTAGAGTGACAGAATCTCCCACATTCAGTAATTTCTTCTCCACTTTATCTGTCACAGCAGCACAGAAACAGAGAAAAGCAAAGACAAATCTGTCTTTAGATCAAGTGTGTTCATGTGAACATCAGAGTTTGAAATGACTACATCATGATCATTCAGATGCTGTTGTATCAGTCTGAAATGAAGACAGTTTGCTGTTTTCTTAAACAGAAACTTTATATTACTGTCTGCTTCAGATTTGATCACTCAAAAGACAAAACTTTAAATCCAAGTGAACTTTATACAGAGTGCTGATATAAATAAAAGCTTAAGGAAGTACTTTTTGGGTCAGCAACAGAACAGTGCTTCACAATGTATTCAATGGGAGATTTTAAAACTAAATGAAATAATCTACAGAACAAACTCTGATTGAGGTCTGAACATGAAGCAGTTTGAGCTCAATTACCTGCAGAAGAACAAAATTATGGGGAATAACTGCCCATGAAGATCTGTGATCGTTATTATTCTGACTTGAGCTACTCACCTTTGACAGTGACAAAAAATGTCTGTTTTGAAACCCCACTGCTGGATGTGATCTGTAGATGATAGCGACCAGAGTGTGCAGTTCTGCTGTTCTTGATGGTCAGTGATCCAGTCGTCTCATCCAGCTCCAGTCTGCCTCTGAATCTCTCATCAGCAACATAATCATGTGTAAAGCCTTTGGTCTCTCCTTTGATTTCAGCTATAAGAGTCTGCTGCTCTTCATCTCTAAACATCCACCATATCAAATCATCTTTGTTTATTTCAGTAGCAGGTATTAGAGTGACAGGATCTCCCTCAGTCACTGCTATCTCCCTCACTTCATGTGTGAGAACAGAGCACAGAGAGACAGAAATACACAGATGTCATTAGATCAAGTGTGTGTGCATGTGAACAACAGAGTTTTACATTTCTACCAAAGATCATGAAGATGCTGTTCTATTAGTGATGATTTTTACACTGCTGTGTGAAAAGTTTCAGATGAAAATTAAATTAGGTATAAAAACATGAAATGCAGCTCTCACTGACATTACCCTCTAAACATTGAATGAATGAGGAAGAATGTGATCATTATTACATTCAATGGAGTGACTCACCTTCGTGAGAAATGAAGAATCTTTTGTATAAGGTTTCTGTGCATCTTCTGATCTTCAGAGTGTAGACTCCTGTGTGTGCAGCTGTGAACTTTGTGATGGTCAGTGATCCAGCCTCCTTGTTCAGCTCCAGTCTGTCTCTGAATCTCTCATCAGTTCCATCATATTTAGTCACCTCCGTGGTCTTGATTTCAGCCAGGACAGTCTGTTGCTCGTCATCATCAAACAGCCACTGTATCTCATCATCTCTCTGTATTCTAGTATCAGGGTGTAGAGTGACATATTTTCCCTCCATCACTGATCTTATCCTCTCTTCAAGAGGATAGAACAGTGCATAAAAAGACAGAAATACACAGATGCCATTAGATCAAGTACACGTGCATGTGAACATCAGAGTTTGAAATTTCATTTGTAATTTCACTTTTGGGGGCTTTTGTCACTTTGTCACAGTAGGTGGTTATGTGACAATATAGGCCAATGGAGTGATTTTATAAACTAACTTTATAATAACCAAAGACAGAAACACACTTTAGACTGAAATGATCTGAAGAATCTCTGAAGGAAGTTGAAACATTAAGCAGTTTGAGCTGAATTCACTTCTAAACAAAATGAATGAATGAGGAAGAATTTCATTATTACACTGACTGGAGTGACTCACCTTCGACAGAAACAATGAATCTTTTGTATAAGGTTTCTCTGCCTCTTCTGATCTTCAGAGTATAAAGTCCAGAGTGTTCAGTGAAGATGTACTTGATGGTCAGTGATCCAGTCGTCTTGTCCAGCTTCAGTTTGTTTTTGAATATCCTATCAGGACCCTCATATGTAGTCATCTCTCTGTTCTCTCTTCTGATTTGAGCTATGAGAGAGTCTTTATCTCTAAACAGCCACTGTATCTCATCTCCGGTCTGTATTTCAGTATCAGGGTTTAGAGTGATACAATCTCCCGCCGGCACTGACCCTGACAGCAGCACACAGAAACAGAGAAATGAGGAGATAATTATTGAGAATGAACATGTCTGTATCATTTAAGGACTGAGAGGATACTGTGTGTGATTCTTCATATGATAATAATCACTTCATCTTCTGGATAACTTTTACCTTAAGATCTGTGACAATTTGCAATAATGTTGCATGTGTTAACATGAATTAACTGGTTCATAAAATATTTTCCACTGAAAAATCAGGTTTTAGTCAAAGGAACAAACTTGTTTTTAAACTGTTCTTTCAGGTAAATACTAATATTCAGCTCTATTCCATGCAATGCCAGCTTATAATGGCCTTCACAAAGTTGCCTCCACAAATCACATTAAAGACACCAGAAAATGAGTCCATGTGCTGTAAGTCTTATGAACTCATACAACAGCTTTATGTGCAGTTTAAGTGTTTGTTTGCTGAAAATCTTTGCTGTAATTCTCAAATATTATCTTCCACGTGTGCGAGTTCACATATGAAACATTCAGTCAACTAATTCCCTCTCTCATGTTTGTAGCTCAAATACCTTTTGTGTTTCATTTCAGAGCTTTAGTGAATGGGAAGATGATCAGTGAATAATTTCTCATATTTCTATCTGTTCACATAAACCATCACATGACCTGAGAAGACTTTGAATATAGTAAATGAGTTACAATATCTTACTCTTTATAGCTTTATTATTATTATTATTATTATTATTATTACTACTACTACTTACTATTATTTCATCATTACTACTACTATTACTACCATTATTATTATTATTATTATTATTATTATTATTATTATTATTATCATTATTATTACTATTTGTCCTCTTCCTGATCTTCCAACTTTCCCCTCATTTCTAATTGAATCAATTACTGTTATTATTTTTTTATTTATTATTTTTTTTTATTGTTATCTATTTATTAATATTATTGCTGCTACTATTACTATTATTACTTATCATCTCCCTCACCCTCCATCCTCTAATTTGTTATTAATGCTATTATTATTATTATTATTACTGTTATCATTACTGTTTTTTTTTTTTTTTTTTTACTATTGTCTGTTATACTTTATTTATTTATTTATTTATTTATTTATTTATTGTTTATATACCCCCACCCCCAACACCCAGTCACACTTACACACACACACACACACACACACACACATACATATACACTCACACAAATGACGTTGGCTGTCATGTATGTTTTGTTGACCTTGTTTTTTTTTTGTATTTGATTTGTCACCTGTAAATAGTATGTTTGTTTGCATAAATAAAAAAAAAAAAAAAAAAAAAAAAAAAGTAAATGAGTTACATGATACTTTTATGACAGATGACACTTAATAATACTTCAAATTGTTTGACAGACATGATCATTAAAATCTACTGTTGTGTAGAAAAGAGCTCCATAAATGATGACAGAATTTATATCCCTTTAAAGGAATAAATAAATAACACTAACTGACCAGACACGTTCAGATACATTTGCTGAATTATAAACATGAGTGTCATTTACAGTAGACATCTGTGAGGTGCTACAAAAGACTCAGGCAGCCCAGACAAAACTCAAGATGAAAGACTGAAGGACAGCAGGACTACGATTTTAGGCCAGTTTCTGCTAAATATCTTAACCTTCAAAAGAAGAACAACAAAACTACATGAACCCAAACAGACATAATCAAAAGCATCTTAAATTCAGCATTTTAAACAGACAGAGATTCAGTAATTAGTATATTAATGTAATTTAGCTCAATACTAGACATTCACACTTCATTAATTCCTGCATCAATTACAAGCAGAACTTGTGGTTAAAGTAGAAATCCTGACTGAAAAATCATACTATACATTTAAACTCTACTGAACCACAATAAAGCTCAGTGTTTTTCTCTTGCTGTATCAACTGTAATACTTACACGTTTGGCTTGGTAGATTAGAGGTCCTGGGGCGACAGCAGTACATCACACCAGCAGCAGCAGCTGCAGACACCAGCAGAACAGCAAAAACTATCCCTGCTACAGCAGCTGGAGATAGACCTGGAACTGAAATGATCAAGAGAAACAGACATTAGTGTGAATGTGTGTCTGAAATATATCAAGCACTAGAAACCATCAGCACTATATAACCTGAGTGCAGATCTGATACTGAAATGATAAAAAGAGACAGTCATTAGAGTGAATGTGTGTCTGATCTATAAACACTAGAAACATCAGCACTATATAATATAAACGTGTATTTGATAAGTAGATCTTAATGTTAATGATTGTGATAATTACATATAAACATTAAAACAATGATGAAGATTAAACTAATTAAATATGTTAACATTCTCATTATAAGCCTGACAATAATCAAAACGTATTACAGATATATTCACAGATGTCAGTAATCTAAGACGGAAACAGTTTTAACTAATAAAATCATTCACAGACAGCTGATTAACAATCATTACAATGAGACTCGAGTTCCTCACCACTGACAGTAACAGTGAATCTCTTGTATGAAGTCTGTTTGTTGCTGCTGATCTTCACTGTATAAAGTCCAGAGTCTGTGGTTCTGCTGTTTGTGATGATCAGAGATCCAGTCGGATCATTCAGTTCCAGTCTGTCTCTGAATCTCTCATCAGTATCATATAATAGTGAGCTCTTGGCCTCTATATCATGTTTAGCTATGCGTTTTCCTTCATCTCCAAACCTCCACACTATCAGCTCATCTCCTTGTAGTTGAGGAACATGAAGAGTGACAGAATCTCCCTCCATCACTGACACGAGCTGCCTTTCTGCTTCAGCAGCATCTATAACAGACGGAGACTCTACAAGAAACAGATTCACAGACAGAGATTAAACATTAAACACTGTTACTGGCACAAAAATATCAAGTTTTACAGTCAGTTGCATATTATGGTTACTACACAAGGAGCCGTATATTGAGTTGTTTATGGTATTAATCTAATTTAAGTACTGCATTTAATTTTCTTTAAATGTATTCCTTTATTTAAATGTATTCATTACTTAACACACACACACAGACACACAGACACACACGCACACACACATATACAGTATATATATATATATATATATACACACACACATTCATATACATACATACATACATACATATATATATATATATAAATATAGGTAGAAGGGGTGCAAATGCACAGGTGCACAATAAAGTTAATGAACAGCACAGACCAATAAGACTGACAGCAGGAAGTGGAAACACTCATTGACCTGACCGTGCTCACACACTCAAGGATGCAAACAAACTGATGGACTATATTTTCACACTTTATTTTGCAAGTTTTGCATGTGTTTTGTTGGAAATAGACTTCAACGATAAGCATTAACATTTAGCGATTACATGTGTTGATTGAGCATGAGTAAAACAAAGCTCCTGTCTGTCTTCACTGTAGACAAAGGTTTGCCAAAACAAGGCATATGTAGGTTAATAAACGTATTTAGTTAGAGATGTACAACAGTTATTCGTTGGCTAACTTGATGAGTCGTCTTACTTCATGTGGATCGCAGACTTATAAGTGCATTACTGCCAACTATTTCTCAAATGGACCATTGGCACTCTATCTACAATCTCAGTTAGGAGTGTCAATAAGTCTGCGATCCGCCGTAAAGCAAGAGGGAGAAGACGCATCATGCGCTGGCTGTTGTGAACGCGCTCAGGACAGTTGGACTTTGTAAAACTTTGTACTGCTGCACTAATATCCTTTACCCCATCCCTGCTTCAACCGGTAAGTGACAAATGGGTGTAAAATATCACTCAATGTGAATTTATTTCTAAAACTGCAGTATTCAAGCAGTATCACACTCCACATCATGCTGTTGTGCTGAATATGTCATGTGATCACCTGTGGCCCAATCACAGCTGTGATGATATTCAGAACAACAGCACAACTGCGCAATATTGTGAAACTACAATTATGGAATACTTCTATATATATTTGCTGGATGCACTTTAAATCTCAATTTAGTAAAGTTTAATAAACCAACAAGAAACTTCAAAACATCTTATTCAAAAATAATTATATCCTCACCATAGACAGTGACACTGAATTTCTGATCTGAGGTCCCAGTGTTGTGGTTGATTTCTGCTTTATAAAGTCCAGAGTGTTTGATTCTCATGTTTTTGATGATCAGAGATCCAGTCTGATTCAGATGCAGTCTGCCTCTGAATCTCTCTTCATCTCCATATGAGATTTCATTTTCATCAATTTGAGCAATGGTGGAACCTTTATCTCCAAACCTCCACAGTATCTCAATAGATCCCTGTATTTGAGTAAGATCAGGGGTTAGAGTGACAGAATCTCCCTCCATCACTGACTTCACTTCAACTGTTTCAGCAGCAAACACACCTGAAGAACAAACAGAAACAGTTTCTCAGAGATTATACTCAATAACACTGCTGATAATGTTAGCAAACAGATAGCAACTGAGATTAGTCTTGTCTAATATAAACACAAATTGACTTATTAAAGGGTCGAACACAGCATGGATCTTCGGTATGGTGGGTGGGTATAGTGGGTAGGGATAAATATATATATATATATATATATATATATATATATATAAATAGTACAATCTAATTATGGACTGTTTTATAGCGGGAGCACGCTTGGATTGGATTGACAACTCTTGCATTCGCCATAGAATAGAAGCACAAAACTGTAAGATAAGCACTCATCCATCAGGATCTTATTACTTCTTTCTTATTTTTACATGTTTACACATGCAAGTAGCTTGTATGTTTGTGTATTTGAGTGATTATTTTCATGTATGCAGGATTTTTATTTCCTGTTTATGATTGTGATAATTACATAGAAACATTAAAACAGCGATGAAGATTAAACTAATTAAATATGTTTAAATATGTTAACATTGTCATTATAAGCCTGACAATAATCAATATTTATTACAGATATATTCACAAGTGTCAGTAATGTGAGAGAAACAGTTTTAGCTTATTTCCCTTTTCTTCTTTACTGTGCAATATATACAGTTTTGTTTTTTAATAACAAGAATGGCTGAACTGAAATGATACCAGCCTCATTGATAATAAAGGCAGGGCTCTTTGCCCACTTTCTGTATAACACATTCATAATTTAAATAATTTAACAAATAATTTATTAAAGCTGCAGTCCGTAAGTTTTGCATCTTTGTCGCCATCTCTGTTTGAAAACCTGGAATTGCAGTTACTTGCGGAATTATCTTCTTTGCGTGGAGTTGTGAGGTGGCACGGCTCCAGCACGGATGAATCTAATGTTTTGAGGTGAATGTGTGGCAGTCAGTCACCGCACCGATGTGGACATTTACTGTACTTCGCAATCACAGATTCTAGCCTACATCTTGGAGTATTTGACCCAAATAAGACTTTTCACCGTATATTGCCATCTGAACAAGTAAGTAACAAGTCTGCCACGTTTGTTCTGACCAACTGAGGAAAAAAGCATTACAATAAATCGCGCTACCAATGGTGATTAAATCTAATGATCGGTTAGCTCATATCACATCAAACCGTGCAAATTATTATTATTGTTATACTTTATTCTCAAATTATTAATGTTAACAACATCAGCATTGCGTGACTATGGGTATAGTGTGTATTAATGTGTAGATTTCAATTTCTGTACAGTCTAATCTAATTGTCCTGCCATTCAAATTTCATATTAAGAAATTCTTTTAACCCAAAAAGCTAATTATGGTCCCTTCGAACTGGTTTTCTTTAAAATACAAATCTTGTGTAATCCCAGGCTATCTGTAATCAGAAGCACATTTAAAACTGGAATATAATTTAATTTCATTCACATGTGTTTCATAAACACATAATCCTTTCTGGATTACAATCCGCCATCAAAATGATACATTTAATAATTCCAGCTGCTGTGAGAAAAGGCTAAACGATCCGTTACCTGCAGGATCCTCACATGCGATATAGCCTACTAGCCAGGACAACTTCTTTATGTTTACAGACGTGACGTAATGACGCAGTGCCATGCTCGAATTTCCCGCGAAAACCTACCCGTACCACTCAAATTAGAAAACATTATTATAAGCTAACCGTTGTGAATCAGGCTAAAGTAAGGTGATAGTTTTGAACACTGGCTGGTTATGTACTTGCTCAAATATTGATTTCGGATCATTTTTAACCAAAAAAAGTTACGGACTGCAGCTTTAAGTTGAAGGAGACAAGTAGGGGAAAACTGGGGAGAAAGTAACAAAGCAATTTTCTCAGAGCCCTGACAACATTTGCATTCCAAGCTATGACAGCAAGTTCAGTATGCAACCCTAGATGGAGCTGCCAAAAATCACATGATTTCATCATATTTTCCCACGGTTAGGTCTGGAAAACTGTTTTCGAGTACGGTAAGTAAATTACTGAAGCCGTAACTTTTTTTCTAATTACAAGTTGTGTTTCTTGTTTCATGTGTCACAGTAATGATAAATCTACAGGTTATTTAGTGCTGTAACACATCCTGAAGTCTGCCTTGTCAGAGTTCAAAAGTTAATTGGGTTTAAATGTCGGGAGTTCCTCTCTTTTGTCCTGCTGCTAATGTGGTGACATTCTGTGTCTTGCAGCATTTATTAAAACGAGTTTATGTCATATTCAGAGCTGGAAATGGGAGGGGGACGCAAGGGACAGAGTCCGGGGAGTGAATTTCGAGGGGACAGCTAGTTTGATTTTTCACTTCTAGCTGGTTAGGTTTTTCTGGAAATGAAAGGTGTCACAAATCCCGGCCATGCTCTTCCGTTCAATCACCACCAGAGGTCACCCACTCACCACATGGACTCTCACACCACACAGCACTATCGAACTGCATCTCCCATAATCCATTGCACTGACGACACACACCTGATTCCACTGATCACCCAATCACACACGCTATTTAAGCTATGGACTTCCTCAGCATGAGCGCCGAGTATTGCTAGCCCTGCTACCTTACAAAGCGTTTCCAGTTCACCTAGTTAGTCTTTCCCGTGTTTGATTCCTGCCCGCGTTCTCTGGATTTTCCCCTAGCCTTGCCCTTTGGACTCTGTTTGCCTTTCGTTTGGATTACTGCTCTCGTCTCTGGATTATCTCTCTGCCTTGCCCCTTTTGGATATTGTTTGCCGATCGTCGACCCACGCTTGCTCCACGGATTGCTCCGTCTTGCCTCTGCCATACCTGTTTGCTGTCTCCCGACCCTGCCTGTATGACCATGTTTGTCAATAAAGCTTTGCATATGGATCTGCACGTCTCACGTCTCGTCAGCCCCATAACAAAAGGGATTAACTTTCTATTGTGTCATTCCGTGTCAACTCAACCAGAGGTCCCCGGCTCAAATTTTTGATTTTGCTCATATTTTTTCCAAAGAAAGATAAACATGTTTAATGATAAAAGCCAAAATATTAAATGTCATGGGTGAATATTTACTGAATAATACACTGTTTTGTAGAGGGGGGTCAAAATGGCAATTTTACTTTTACACAGAGTAATAATAATGTTAATGTTACTTTTACACAGAGATTGGTAGGTCTGTTAGTAAAATCTGTTGACTTTAGCAATCTGTGTTGCATTATGTGCCAATGGTGACCATTCAAAATGGGAGAAGAGCACTTTTCAAGTATTTTGCATGCCTGTAACTCAAGAAGTATTAAAGATATCCCCCTTTTAGATATTTGGTCTTAACAAACTTTCCATTTGGCCTCTTCATTTTTAAGGCCTTATATGGTTCAGTTCCAGAGATAATGGCATTTCAATATGGCTCCAGGAGTAAATCTTTCAAATTGTACACATTTCCAGTGGTGAAAATCCAAATGTGGGTCACTTTGCAAAAAATATGATACTTCTTTTCTTTTAAAGAGGAATGTCTAAAGAACAAATAATGTTGAAACTAGATATGCATCTCGTTTCTTTCTGTCAAAACAACTGCATTGAACAAACTAAGTGCCATAAATATTCGTTTTACAAAGTTTACGTGGCTATAACTCAAGAAGTATTAAATATATTGCAATATGATTTTAAAATCTAGTTCTTAATAAACTTTTCTTTTGGAATGTTCATTTTCAAGGCCCTACATCATTCAGTCCCAGAGATACAGTATGAGGATCTCAATGTGGCTCCATGTCCATATTGTTGAATATTACCATTTTCAGTGGTCAAAAACCAAATGTTGGTCATGTTGTATACAGCCGATACTTATTTGATTTAAATAATAAATAATGCTGAAATTAGAAATGCATCTTGTTTCCCTCTATCAAAACAATATGCATAAAAAACACATTTGAGTGCTAAAAATGCACTGAAATGTTCAAGTTGAGGAACAATACCTTGCTCTCTGTAGTCATAAGATTCTATATTTGAATCAGTTTCTGGGATATTTGGAAGAAGGGATTTTGTTCATTTTAACAGCTTCTGAAGCTACCAAGAGTTCAGATATGCAGTATTGTAACATGTTTGAAACAAATAACATGCATCATAGGGAAGTATTGTTGCTTTCACAACACATTGCATTCACATCACTAAACCAAAATTTGCCTCACCTGGATTAATTATTTATTTTTTATTGTTATAAAATGTGAAGCACAGTCATAGATCAAGTAGTATATACTGCTAAAGGGCATGTTTGGCAGAATAACTGATAGTACCTCAAATATTTAAGGTCTCTCACACGTCTTGAAATAATTAACACTGGGTAAATTTAAACCCCAGGTAAATGGGATCCTGGGTAATCTTATTTTACACTTTTCATACTTTACCCGGAGTTAACAATTAATCATGGTCATTCATAATCTGATGTGTCACACTGTACATTCCTAAACACAGGGTTACTGTTATCATTTGCATATTTGACAGTGACAACAGTGAAGACTAGATGATCACAAAATCACATTTGGTTTTTGACTATTGAAAATGGGTAGGATACAACAATTTGAACATGGAGATGCACCGAGATCTCGATATCTCTATGATTAAACCATACAGGGCCTCAAAAATAAAGATTCCAAAAGAAAACTTTCTTAGGAACCAGAATCTAAACTCGTATTAAAATAACTTTAATATTTCTTGAGTTACAGGCACGCAAAAATAAATAAAAAATATATATATATTTATGACACTCAAACTACGACGGCGTTTTAGTGCTTCGTTAGAAAATAAAAAAAATCTAAGATTACGAGACTAAAGTCGTAATATTTCGAGAATAAAGTCGAAATTACGAGAATAAAGTCGAAATATTTTGAGAATAAAGTCGAAATGTTTCGAAAATAAAGTCGAAATACTACGAGAATAAAGTCGGAATGTTTCAAGAATAAAGTCGAAATACTACGAGAATAAAGTCGAAATGTTTTGAGAATTTAAATCGTAGAAATTAAAGTCATAATATTTTGAGAGTGCAGCCTATATTGCACATGCAAATTGCCCGCATTGAGAGCACCGGGAGAAGCTGCCAGGCCACCGGAATTGATTTGAATATTGTTGCGTCCGAGCGGCCGCATCATCTTACTGGGATGCGGAAGAGTCAATTTTAAGGACTCGCGGAAACGGCTTAATATCAAGAATATGATATTTATTAACAGACTGAACAAGAAGAACTGTTCAGCAACAATAACAATAAGGGCAGTCGTGGCCTAATGGATAGAGAGTCGGACTTATAACCCGAATGTCGTGGGTTTGAGTCTCAGGTCCGGCAGCGATTGTAGGTGGGGAGAGTGAATAACCAGCGCTCTCTCCACCCTCAATACCACGACTGAGGTGAGACCCTTGAGCAAGGCACCGAACCCCCAACTGCTCCCCGGGCGCTGCAGCACTGGCTGCCCACTGCTCTGGGTGTATGTTCACTACTGTGTGTGTGCACTTGGATGTGTTAAATGCAGAGCACAAATTCCGAGTATGGGTCACCATACTTGGCCACACACAACTTCCCTTCCTTCCTGTTTATCTTAACATCAGCGCACACTCAATCAACATTCCTTTGGGGGGCGCTGTAGTTCTCTTATTTAACCCTTTTTTTAATACACTACAAATATATGTGGGATTATTAGCAGAAATCATACCATGTGTCATACTCGCGGGGACAGTCACAGTATGCTTGGAAATAATATTTCATGTCTTCCATTGCATTCGTTATTTGTAGTGCGCCAGCCACCCAATAGCAATAGCTTAAGCTTTGTGCTTTTAATATAAAACAAAGTCTCAGCTTTCAAAATCAGTTTTATAGCGAAACACAAATTATGTGTCTTACAATAATGTGATTTTCAAGCTCTTTAATGTGGCATGACAGATCGCTGTATTTATGTGAATCAATTCATTAAATTATTGTGAAAATTCCACCACCTACTCCGCAAAAACGTCTGTGGCGTCCAAACTTTCATTCCTCACATAGCCTGTTTAATTAAACAGCAATAAAACGTTCTAAAGGTTGAAGTGGACTCAAATTTGTTAACATAAGTTATATTGTTGTCTTTTCTGCTGTAAACGTTAAGTGACTATTCACAAACTGTTTTATTCATGGTATAATACTGTAAATGAGGACATAATATTTAACGTCTTCCATTCATTATTTGTAGCGCGCCAGCCACCCAGTAATCGCAACAATTTTGTGCTTTGTTGCTTTTACACACAGCTCAGCTTTCAAATTCTGTCAGTTTTATAACGAAATACAAATTATAAATGTGTTTTTGCTCTTTATTTCATGTTTATAGCAAGATATAAAAGTGAAGGAACATCATAATGCATGAAAAAAAAACAACAGTTTAGCCTATAATGAAAATAATGTCTCGTAGTTCGTTATTGTAATCGGAAAGATGATTGACTCACATGCTGCTTGACAAACACATTATTGCAATATAGCCTACATATTGTTTGTATTTCGCTATAAAACTGACATATTTGAAAGCTGAGACTTTGGAATATCCCGGTGCTCCCAATCCGGGTCATTTGCATGCGCAAAAGGCTAGAATAGCCTATCTCAAAATATTATACAGGTGCATCTCAATAAATTAGAATGTCATGGAAAAGTTCATTTATTTCAGTAATTCAACTCAAATTGTGAAACTCATGTATTAAATAAATTCAATGCACACAGACTGAAGTAGTTTAAGTGTTTGGTTCTTTTAATTCTGATGATTTTGCTCACATTTAACAAAAACCCACCAATTCACTATCTCAACAAATCAGAATACTTCATAAGACCAATAAAAAACATTTTTAGTGAATTGTTGGCCTTCTGGAAAGTATGTTAATTTACTGTATATGTACTCAATACTTGGTAGGGGCTCCTTTTGCTTTAATTACTGCCTCAATTCGGCGTGGCATGGAGGTGATCAGTTTGTGGCACTGCTGAGGTGGTATGGAAGCCCAGGTTTCTTTGACAGTGGCCTTCAGGTCATCTGCATTTTTTGGTCTCTTGTTTCTGATTTTCCTCTTGACAATACCCCATAGATTCTCTATGGGGTTCAGGTCTGGTGAGTTTGCTGGCCAGTCAAGCATACCAACACCATGGTCATTTAACCAACTTTTGGTGCTTTTGGCAGTGTGGGGAGGTGCCAAATCTTACTGGAAAATTAGATCAGCATCTTTAAAAAGCTGGTCAGCAGAAGGAAGCATGAAGTGCTCCAAAATTTCTTGGTAAACGGGTGCAGTGATGTTGGTTTTCAAACAACACAATGACATTGCACCCCAAATCATCACAGACTGTGGAAACCTAACACTGGACTTCATGCAACTTGGGCTATGAGCTTCTCTACCCTTCCTCCAGACTCTAGGACCTTGGTTTCCAAATGAAATACAAAACTTGCTCTCATCTGAAAAGAGGACTTTGGACCACTGGGCAACAGTCCAGTTCTTCTCCTTAGCCCAGGTAAGATGCCTCTGATGTTGTCTGTGGTTCAGGAGTGGCTTAACAAGAGGAATACGACAACTGTAGCCAAATTCCTTGACACATCTGTATGTGGTGGCTCTTGATGCCTTGACCCCAGCCTCAGTCCATTCCTTGTGAAGTTCATCCAAATTCTTGAACTGATTTTGCTTGACAATCCTCATAAGGCTGCGGTTCTCTCGGTTGGATGTGCATCTTTTTCTTCCACACTTTTTCCTTCCACTCAACTTTCTGTTAACATGCTTGGATACAGCACTCTGTGAACAGCCAGCTTCTTTGGCAATGAATGTTTTTGGCTTACCCTCCTTGTGAAGGGTGTCAATGATTGTCTTCTGGACAACTGTCAGCTCAGCAGTCTTCCCCATGATTGTGTAGCCTAGCGAACCAAACTGAGAGACCATTTTGAAGGCTCAGGAAACCTTTGCAGGTGTTTTGAGTTGATTGGCATGTCACCATATTCTAATTTGTTGAGATAGTGAATTGGTGGGTTTTTGTTAAATGTGAGCCAAAATCATCAGAATTAAAAGAACCAAAGACTTAAACTACTTCAGTCTGTGTGCACTGAATTTATTTAATACACGAGTTTCACAATTTGAGTTGAATTACTGAAATAAATGAACTTTTCCACGACATTCTAATTTATTGAGATGCACCTGTAACTATAATCTTTATTTCGACTTTAATCTCGAAACATTTCGACTTTATTCACGTAATATTTCGACTTTATTCTCGTAACATTTAGACTTTATTCTCGTAGTATTTTGACTTTATTCTCGTAATTTTGACTTTATTCTCGAAATATTACGACTTTAAGCTCGTAATCTTAGATTTTTTTTTTATTTTTTAACTAGGCACTAAAACGCCGTCATAGAGCTATGTCCATACAACTATTTTGACAGAGGGAAACAAGATGCATTTCTAGTTTCAACAATACTTGATCTTTAGACATTTTTCTTTAAATAAAATAAGTATCAGCTGTATATTAAGTGACCAACATGGTTTTCAAACACTGAAAATGGGTAATATTTAACAACCTGGACATGGAACCTCATTGAAGTGCCAATATATCTCGGGGACTGAAGGGCCTTGAAAATGAAGATTCCAAAAGAAATGTTTCTTATAGGGACTAGAATCTAAAATTATATTGTGCTATCTTTAATACTTCTTGAGTTATAGGCACAAAAACCTTAGAAAAAAGACTATTTATGGCACTCAGACAGGTATGTTCAATGCAGTTGTTTTGACAGAAACAAACAAGATACATTCCTCGTTTTAATATTATTTGTTCTTCAGACTTTCCTCTTTAAAAGTAAAGAAGTATCATATTTTTGCAATCATATTTTCTTCTGAAGCCATACTGAAATTCCAATATGTCTGGAACTGAACCATAGGGCCTTAAAAATGAAGATGCCAAAAGGAAAGTCTGTTAAGACCCAATATCTAAAAGTGAATTAAGAAAGATCTTTAATACTTTTTGAGTTACAAGCATGCAAACTGTGGAGAGAAAACTTGAAAAGTGCTGTTTCCCCATTTCTGAATGGTCACCATTGGCACATAATGCAACACAGATTGCTAAAGTCAACATATTTTACTAATAGACCTACCAATCTCTGTGTAAAAGTAACATTATGATGCTGCCATCTTTAAGTCTTTTTTAACCCCCTGTAATTAGGCTCTGAATCTCAGGTGAAAATCGCCATTTGCACTCCCCTCTACAAAAAAGTGGATTACTCAGTAAATATTCACCCACAACATTTAATATTTTGGCTTCCATCACTATACATGTTTATCTTTCTTCAGAAAAAAATATAAGCAAAATAAAAAATTTGAGCCAGAGAAGTTTATGAAATGTGTTTGAATTGACACAGAATTATGTATTTTATCCATACAAAAGCCTACAAAAGCATTCCATATATAAATGCAGAGGGATATTTGTGTCTGTGGTTAGCTGTGCAGTGTTGGCTTTTGTGATTGGCTATAATTCCTGCAGACTACAGCCAATGGAAATGCTTCTCTATTGGTGCGCATCTTGCTACTCACAGAACAGATCGTGAAGGCAGACTGCTTGATGGGAAAATGTTATATGGATAAGGCTGTGCTTTCGTCTAGCCTGAAAAGAGCTAGAGTGAAAACAGTATCACAATCTACCATACTTGCACAAGC
This sequence comes from Tor tambroides, assembly GCA_021397915.2. Lineage (NCBI taxonomy): Eukaryota > Metazoa > Chordata > Actinopteri > Cypriniformes > Cyprinidae > Tor > Tor tambroides. Next base: position 16,732 of record JAFVLL020017424.1, read on the forward strand.
AGAATGCAAAATATGCACAAAAGTACAAAATCACACTAATGGTGATGATACATGATCACAACAAATGTGATGTTGATTTTATACAACAATTCAATAAACAAGAAGTAAATATTAAGTGAATTACATTTTAGGAACACTGTTGTCTGGTTTTGCTCTATTTCTTAAACGAAAATAGTTCTAAACAAAATCACAGCTGGACCACTTTGCATCTCCATGCAAACACAGCGCTGTTTCGTTTATCAATGAATTGCATTTTTTAAAGAATCTAGTGAGTCAATGATTCAATTAACCATTCATAAAGACCACCTATCGCTCTGGAATGAATCAGAACTCTTGAACTGAAGTCGTTCTACATTTATACAAAATACCACCTGGTATTGATAGACCACTGACCACAGTAAAAATATATCTGTCTAAAACTTCATTTTTTTTTAAATCTGAAAAATGGTATTTTCGCCCCTTCTCTCCCCTAATTACAAACAGTGGAAGAGAGCATGTCCAAATTCTTCTAGATGCACGTGATAATTGTTAATAATATAATGAAGTTCAAGAATGTGAGAACATATTGAACTGTTTTCGACGTCAAAGTGAAACCGAAAGTGATTTAAAAAAAAAAACTGAAATCGCGCACTTACCTAACATTAGTAGAAAAATCTGAAAAAAAAATAATAATGTCTTCATAATATTGAAGATTCCGGCAAAATTAAACTTCGATGGCTATTACTATACTGGTTGATTGTTTCTGAACTACACCCATCTACCAGACTTACAGCGAAGACTGTTAACAAAACCCTCTAAATACCAGCAGAGAGATATACCGATTGTGATTGATCGATTGATTGATTGACTAATAATGGTTTATACGCTACTAAAGAAGAATAAGAACGTCTGCGTTTCCAAATCCGAAAGACTGTGGCGAAACGCAGAAGACTGTTATGGCGGAGACACTAACGGTTTTCTTCTTTACAGTGGAAGAAAATAAAATAGAGCATTACCGCCATCTGCTGTTTGCATGGAGCAGACAATTCTCTCTCTCTCTCTCTCTCTCTCTACATCAATAATAAAATATTAAAATATAATATATAATATATATATGGGTCATTCTATGGAAATGTCAATTTTTCTGTCCCTAGCCTATACAGAAATATTACACTTACAATTTCTTTATATTTTAAAATGAAACAATTGCACCTTCTTGAGCCATCAATGTGGCAATATTTGTTTTTTAATTAATTATAAAGAATTCCAAGCACCACAAAACTGCTTGTCCCCACAGACATGTACAGAGAGAAAGTGCTTTATTTTGAGGTCAAAAACAGGTTTTTCTACCATTTTAAAATAAAATAATGTATTCATAAAAAGCAGGACGAATTACAAGAATATGAGATGTTGCTTTGGAATTAATTAACTCCAGAAGATGGCAGTGCAACATCAAGGATGCAAGCTGTTCTTAAAATCCAACAATAATGAAAAACAGGAAATAACAATGAAATAGTGGGATATTGCAATTGAAAATATTACAACATTTAAGAAGTAACAGGGGGCAAACAGACATCATCACATTAGAGCAACAGAATATAATGCCAAAAACGGAGTGACTATTTACACAGTACAAATAGCCCATCTTGTTGGCAAAGGCTATTTACACTAACTCCGCCCACTAACGTGTGATTGAGTTACTCAACACTAAAAATAGACAAAATCATTTGTATCAGTTATAGTGGCGCGGGTGGTAAGATATATGCTTTCTGACGCGTGCGACTCGAGTTCGCCTTTTGCCGAAATTTTTTTTTTCTCCTTTTTCAAATCTCATATGCATCAGAAATTTTTATTTAAATAAAAATGAAGGAAATAATCAAAAAGTTGAAAATAAGTGTATCGGGTAGGGTTAGGGTAGGTGTAGGGAGGGCTTTATTGTCCCAATAAGGTGGAATGCATTTAATAATTTGAATTAAAACTATAATTTGCCCTCAATACGTTATTATTGCGTACTGTTTTATAATGTACGACAATACTGAGGTGCAGATAATTGCCACTATTTGCATTAAGTAGTATAAATAGCAGAAAATCTTGCTATTTTAACATAGTGTAAATAGAATCTGTAGCTATTTGCATTTAGTGTAAATAGCATCTATCGCTATTTACACTGAGTGCAAATAGCCGCTGCCATAAAAAAATCCTTTTTAAGATAGCCTATCTTACCACAGACTCAAGAATGTTTTAGAAGCCTTTGAGTTCAAAGGTTTTGACACATTATTAAAGGAAAAAGGGCTAGTTAATGAACTTGATTGGTAGTCACTATAATTAAAACACAAAGATGTAGATGATGGCTTCCTTTTTTATTATTTTTTTTTATTTTATTTTTTTATTTTTTTTGGCAGAAAAGCACAGGGAGACCTTAAACCTTCTCGTTTCATGAAAACAGTTTTTCAGGTAGTTGATGTAGATCAGCATTTACTGTGGTTCTGCTGTGACTTTGTTTGGAACTGTTTTCGTTAAAGGAGCAAACAGACAATGTACGTCTAAAGTGTAAGTTATTAACTTAACCTCTCTCTCATTTCGATATTGGAATGTGTCTGTTAAATTCAAGAAGGAATGAAATAACAGATTAATTTCATTTTAAGAACGAAAACAATGTAAAATTATTATAAGTCTGAAGGACATAGGTCATTATTACCTGTTCTCAAACTGGAAAAGGTCTGTCTGTGATGGGAGGAGCTACTGGAGGAGTTTATTCACACTCACTGCAGAGTTTCACTGCAGAACGACAGCTTCATTCAATATTTCAAGAGAGTCAGGACCTGATCATTGTAATATTTCTGTTGTGAAACTGTTGGGGAGAACTGCTGAAGAAAATGTTTGACATGTTTATTTTCTTCTTTTTGTTCTCATGGAATCTGGCTGGTAAATATGGCTTCAGTTCTCTTTATATTACCATTTGTCTACATACAGATCATTTTGTTCTTTATTGTTGCCATCATTCATTTTGCCTTTAATATTAACAAGTTTTATCAGACTAAACCTACTTAAATACTTCTGTGAAGAATAAAGAAAATAGTTTCAAAATGACAAAAACTCCAAATCTAATGAATCTCCAAATTCTGAGTAATTGTCTGTTTGTTGATCAGGTTTGTTTGGTGTTGATTCAGTGAAGTCAGTGTCAGTGACAGAGGGAGATTCTGTCAGTCTAAACTCTGATCTTACTGAAATACAGAGAGATGATGAGATAATGTGGAAATTTGAAAATATTCGGATAGCTAAAATCTACGTGAAGGACAATAAGAGCAGGTTTTATGATGATAATGCTGATGGGAGATTCAGATACAGACTGAAGCTGGATCAGACTGGATCTCTGATCATCACAAACACCAGAACCACAGACTCTGGACTTTATCAAGTCACCAGCAAAAGCTCAGGGATCCCACTCAACATCTTCAATCTTACTGTCTATGGCGAGTAGGGAATTACTTACCCGGGTTTTTATAAACATCTTTTGACAATAATCACTTTCTGAATTGTTAAGAATTTTGTCAAATGATAGACAATCCTGTGATGATAGATTCATATTCATTATTCTCATAATTTTTTTGTAACATTGTTTTCAACATTCTATAACATGCATTTAAAATTTAAATAGCATTTGACAGACAGTTATTACAGCATTTTTATTAAACTAAATTAAATTTATCCCCTCATGTTTTCCAGCTCATCTGCCTGTTCCTGTCATCACCAGAGACTCCTCACAAAATTCATCATCATCATCATCATCATCATCATCATCATCATCATCTTCATCATATTGTTCATTTCTGTGTTCAGTGGTGAATGTGGGTCATGTGACTCTCTCCTGGTACAAAGGAAACAGTTTATTGTCCAGCATCAGTGTGTCTGATCTCAGCAGAAGTCTTTCTTTATCTCTGGAGTGTCTGGATGATTCCTACAGCTGTGTGCTGAACAATCCCATCAGCAACCAGACTCAACATCTCAACAACACTGAACTCTGTCAGCCATGTTCAGGTACTTCAGTAGCACACACAAACAAACAAAATAAATCATATTTATGTTTTTCTAATGCTGCTTATTTCTTCTCTCAAAAGACTTTATCCACTGCTGTGGTTCTACTGAAGCTGTAATCCGACTGGTTCTATCTGCTCTGGTGGGAGTGGCTGCTGTGGCTTTTCTTTTTTATGACATCCAATCCAGAAGTCTTCAACAAGAGCAGACATCACCGTCAAGCTTTGAATAAAAAGATAATCAGGAAAGTGGATATGTTCTTGAATTACTGTAAATATTTTATTACAAAAATATAATATTTGTTTCAGAATCTAAACTCCCATTTTTTTTGTCAGTTGTTTATATCAATTTTCACAATACAAGTAATTCTAAAACAGCTTTTCAAAGAATATGCCTTACAATATACTGTGATTAATAAGATAACCAATAATAAAAATAATAATAATTATTATTATTATTATTATTGTTGTTATTGTAAGATGACTGCAGGCTCATAGAGTCCTCATCAGTGAGAAAATGATCTGTACATCCAATTTTAAATTCCTTCCTGTTATATTAGTTTATTAGAGTATGAAAAATATAGTGATATTAATGTCTCAATTTCATTACTCTCTGTTACATTTAAGACAATACAATTATGTGATGCTATTGTTTAAGCCATGATTAATGTCATGTGCATTTCATTGTGTGTTTTTTAGTAAATGTATATTATTGTGAATGTTTTGTCCTGTTGGATTTCTTTTCTCTTTTATGCATTGTTTCTCAGTCTTTAATCTCCAATGTGGTGATGCTTTTAGTGTGAACAGAAAAGACTTTAAATAGAAATTGTTTAATTTGAATAGACAAAGTATTGCTTATATTTGTTAGAATATTTGGTTAGTAGACATTTTTAATTGCTAGTGAATTTGCTTCCTTCCAATGAAATAAACCAATAAATAACTCAGAAGTGTTTCAGGAGTTGGCATGTGTCTTTAATTTAGCAATAACTTGAAATGATAAGGGATGATGGAAGAATTGAAGCCAGAAGAGATATAAACAGCATAGTATATAGTTTCATTATGTGTTATTTTGCCCAAAACAGTTAAAGCACAAGCCTCACACTGGTGCATTTAAAAAAAAAAATAATAAAAAAAATTAAAAAAAAATTATAGGTTTTTAATTTAAAGTCCACATGAAACTTAAAAGTGGGGTGTGGTTCAAATATAAAGTATATTTTTGTTCATTTATTGTGCTTATTTTTAAAATCACATAGATAAAGACATAGAATTGGCTGCCAAAGACATGCTTATATAAGGAAGTCATACAAAATGTGCAGTGCTGTGGGTCAGGCCATGACCATTAAGAACCACTGCCCTTGAGTTTCAATTTCTCTTTATAATATAAAAATCTGAAAGTTTAATTCATGTCATTAGAAAGTTTGCTTTCTCTTTGTTCTTCTTTCTGTTAATAAAACATACATTTTCCATGTTTTTTATCTATGCAGATCTGGCAATTTTTTTGTTGAGTCTAAAATGCCAACCACTGAGTGAGCACAAATCATCAGCTTAGAACTGGATGTCAATAATTTGACAATTTCGTAACATGAAATCATTCACAAAATCTTACAAAGCAACCATTTAAAATCTACAGAATTGGAGGGAGTGGGAATATCAGTCAGCAATTCTTCTTAGCAATTCAACTTAGACCCTGCCTACATCGACCATTATACCCATTATATTGTGGATAAGACGCAATGCAACATAACAAATACTCGACAGTATACTGATTTCGGTGTAAGCGCTCGCGCTAATTCTGACAAGACGGACAAATGGATTTGTAATTGTCGCATTCTCGCGTCCAGAGGTTTAGGCAACCTCAAGCTGTTGCAGCACTGGTACTACTATATAAAATTAATGACTAAAATAGGTATATTGTATGTGAAAAACATATGTAACAGGTCATATAGCCTACAGTCTGTGATGGGAGGTGCCATCTAGAGGAGTTTATTCACGCTGCCTGTCGAGTTTCACCAAACCGCTTCACAGCACTGTCCTCTACAGCATCACTATAGTTTCAGTGTTCAAATGTTTATTATAAGATTTCTGTTGTGACTTCTTTTTCAAAATTAGGAACTGTTTTTATCTGAAACCATTAAGCGAAATGCAAAAGAAAATATACGGCATGTTTAAAATCTCTTTCTTGTGCTTATGGAGTCTGAGTGGTAAGCATATTTATGACTTAATTTCTGTATAGCCTACGTTATCGTTTGTCCACATATAAACCAATTCTATTATCCATTAACGTTTTATTAGACTATAGACAAATATCTTTGTTCACAATATTTTTTATAGGCCTATATTGTCATCTCATCGAGTGGAATCAAATGGTTAAATTTTCTGCATATTATTGACCTGTACATTGAAATTAGTGAAGTAAAGAATTATTTTACATCGACAATTTGTGAATAGTTTAAAAATGACAAAAACTCTGGTAAATCTGGTAAATCTCCTAATTCTGAGTAATTATGTCTGTTTGTTGATCAGGTGTGTTTGGTGTTGATTCAGTGAAGTCAGTGTCAGTGACAGAGGGAGATTCTGTCAGTCTAGACTCTGATCTTACTGAAATACAGAGAGATGATGAGATAATGTGGAAATTTGAAAACATTCGGATAGCTAAAATCTACGGGAAGGACAATAAGAGCAGGTTTTATGATGATAATGCTGATGGGAGATTCAGATACAGACTGAAGCTGGATCAGACTGGATCTCTGATCATCACAAACACCAGAACCACAGACTCTGGACTTTATCAAGTCACCAGCAAAAGCTCAGGGATCCCACTCAACATCTTCAATCTTACTGTCTATGGTGAGTAGGGAATTACCCTGTTCAATTCTATGGGTGTTTATGCAAGAAAATAAGTATTTTAATCATTTTAAATCTGTAATAATATTGCTGACTCCTTGTCATACTAAGGCTAATTACATAAGCTAGCATTTGTGCACCCATCTCTTTTTGTTTGGATTTAGCTACATGCTCAAAAGTTAGTTGTCTACTTGTTAAACAAGTATACTATTCTTTCAATATCAGATTTTTAAATGATCTATTTTTGATCAGTCCTGGTTCCTCATCTACGTCATCCCCATTATCTATACTCTCTCATGTTTTCCAGCTAATCTGCCTGTTCCTGACATCATTAGAATATGTTCTTCATCATCATCTCAGCAGAATTGTTCATTGCTGTGTTCAGTGGTGAATGTGAGTCATGTGACTCTCTCCTGGTACAAAGGAAACAGTTTATTGTCCAGCATCAGTGTGTCTGATCTCAGCATCAGTCTGGAGGTGGAATATCAGGATAACAACACCTACAGCTGTGTAGTGAACAATCCTGTCAGCAACCAGACCAAATATCTCAACATCAGTGGACTCTGTCTGCCATGTCCAGGTATGTCAGTGCTGATATATGTGTTTACTAAACTAATCTCTCTAGTTATAGAGCACTGATATAGTATTTGTTGTTGATCAGATTAAAAGATTCATTCATATTAATGCTTCATTTTGTCCATTATAGATAAAGGCTTGTCCTTCTTGTACACTGGGCTGATTTCTGCTGCTGCTGGATCTCTGTTGATTGTAGCTGCAGTCGGGATTTTCTGCATCTGCAGGAAAACTGACCAAGAAGGCAAGTATTACCTATTGCAGAGATATGTGTAAAAATACATGTTTTAAAGTAAGGAATAATTGACTTAGTGCAGGCATTGAATAGGTAGAAAAATAATGCACACCTGTAATGTGGTTACAGTGCTGTCACAGACTGCATTTCCTGATTATGCATTTGGCTCCACCTTGGCTCTTCTCTCCTTTGGTTCTGCCATGGGCATTTGTCTTGGCACTGCTCTGAACCTTGGATTTGCATTATTTTTCTGATAATTTAACCCTTAAATGCACGCGGTCCACAGCACCCTTTGTCTTGTTATAGTCTAGAATCATCACAGGCTTCCCAGACACCTCATTTGCTTCTTTTTTGTCATGCATACTGGATAAAAGCACAACAACCTTGTTTTTTTTTGGCACATAGGACACCATGGCTTGCTTTTAGCAAAAACCGAACAGACTTGATCCCAGTCTCCTCTTACAAGCATAAAACGCAGGCAGACTTTCAGGATTGTTTTTGCACATTGTCCCCAGCAAAATAATGTGTTTGTAGAGCAAATCAGCAGCAAGTTTTGCACTTGTAAACCAGTTATCAGTTGTGACATTTACTCCAGAGTTCGGAATTGGCTCTACCAACTTCTTTACGAGCCTGTGCACCGCTGATCACCTTCACAGCCAGTGTATGGTAGACCATTGAAAGTGCATGCCGTAGCAACATCACACATTAGAAACCGTTTCATGCTGTATTTGTCAGTTTTTTTGGACAGTGACCTCTGAATGAGATGAAAATCAATTGTCACATATAAGCCAACATTGTAATTTTTCCTGCAGTTTTTAATGAAGGCATTCCATAGTCAAAGTGATATGGAACTGCAATGCAGTTGAAGCCTGCCTGGAACTACTTTAGCTGTGTGTTTACTAGAAAATAATTGCACAGCTTGTTTGTCAAATCAATCAGAAACAAGAATTCAACAGCCATGTAGTATAATCTAAAAATAATGAAAAACAGTGTTGCAGAAAAATGCAATAATTCTCAACTTCTTTTATTCAGAGTTTTGATGTTTTTACATGTCTGTCATTATTGTTGGAACAGTTCAGAGTGGTGAAGAAATAACATATGCTGATCCAACATTCTGCAAAAGAAAAGCACAGAAATCGGTAAGAAACGTTCTTTCTTTCTTTCTTTCTTTCTTTCTTTCTTTCTTTCTTTCTTTCTCTGTATTATTTGAGCAGTGAGTAAGATCTAGCTATGTATTTGTGTGTTTGAGTTCTGATAAATGGTCAGTAATGTTCTTAAAGGGGACCTATTATGCTCCTTTTTACAAGATGTACAATAAGTCTCTGAGTGTTTAAGTGAAGTTTTAGCTCAAAATACCTGAAAGATCATTTTTTATAGCTTGTTAAAATTGCCACTTTTAGGGTATAAGCCAAAACGCTCTGTATTTGAGTATGTTGCTTTAATGCAAATGAGCTGGTGCTCCTGGAGAAGAGGGCGGAGCTTCAAGAGCTCAAGCTGCTGCATTAGCAGTGCTAGCCTTTGCAAATAAACATTCCACGATTAGTACAAGCTTGTTATCTTTACAGAAAACATACTCCGTTTCAAAGTCAGTCATCTGATTATACTGTGCATAATAAATTCACGTTTATGAATTGCACAGACAGGGAGCATGGCGGGATAAAAATAACAACGTAGTTGGTCTCATGGTGCATGGCATGCTATCACAAACTTTATAAGTCCCACTCGTGATTATGAGCTCAACAAACTCAAGCGATCGACTCACATTGCTTTCATATGCAGCTTTTAACTACCAAATTCCTACTCGCGATAATTCATGAAGACAGCACTAGTGTAAACAGACACGTGTGATACTTACTTTGTCTGAAGCTGATGTTCACGCACGAAGCGTTGGTGTTGATCCCTAAACATTTTGGGGACTTTACCGATTTTTTTCCAGGAGATTTCCTTAGAAAATGAAACTTAACCACAGTGTCCTTGGCTCAGATGGAGGGAGATTATGGCGACTCCTATATTCGTTAGTGCATCCCAAAACAAAACACTTGAAAAGCCTTTTTGGTGCTGACATTGTATATCTCCAGCAGCTACAGCAAGTAATCAGTAATGGCAGAGGCGGACCGCAGCTTCTCACTCAGGGCTATGTCTATGCTTATAGGGCAGTGTCACAAATGGGCGGGACTTTTTCCCTTCGGTGACGTGAATAGAGGGAGAAACTGAAACAGCTCATTCTGAGAGACGGTTTATGTTTTAGTAAGAATATAAATAAATGAGTGGGTGGATTGTTACCATTATAGGCTGGTTGTTTTCACACACTGCAGCCACACAGCTGTGCTCAAACACCTTATAAAAGTGATTTTTGCATAATAGGTCCCCTTTAATAACTGTATCTGTGATGTGAACGTGTGCTTGTTTTCTTTCAGAGAATTCAAGTGAAGGAGGATGTGGTGTATGCAGGAGTCTCCATGAGACATTAATCAATCTGTGATTCTGTTAAAGGGCTGCAAACGTTTTAGCACCCAAATATCCAAAAATGGAAAAGGAGGTGGATTACTGTATTAGTGTGCTTATTGTGTTTGATGATAAGTATATGTTATATCAAACAGTCACACACAGACCTTTGAATATCTCGTAATGGTGTTCATTCACAAAATAATATTTAATAAACATAATCCTCATTCAAAAAAGGGATTTTATGAATGTTAATGGTATTAAATGGAAATTAATGGATTTTATCTCAGGGATTTTGTACTGTGTTTTTGTTCTGTGTATATTTGTATTGTTTTCAGATTCAGTCATGTTACTCTAGTAGCTGTGTACAGATGGTCCTGTGTTGATACAGATGAACCTGATGAACCAGCTCTCTCTCATTGTGATATTTTATAGTGTAAAACATTGATACAGTATATATTTCAAAATGTTCATGTTTTATTGTATTGAACTTTATGCCTCTTTTTGTAGTATATTGTACTTTTTTGCTATATTTTGTAGTAAATTCAAATATATAATTTCAACTGATATACCCTCTCTATTTCATTATGTAGTACAAAATAGCATTTCTATTTTTGGATTCTCTTTTTACTTATAATTGTAAGGCACTTTTATCCAGAAAATAACAGTCTCTACTAAGCCATTAATTGTGATAACATTAATATATATTAACATTTATAACATTAGCATACATATATATATATATATATATATATATATATATATATATATATATATACAGTGCCCTCCATAAGTATTGGAACAGTAAAGACATAATTGCTCTGTTAGCTGTGGAGTCAAGACATTTGCAAATATGTTTAAAAGATGAATATGAGACAAAACTCTCAGCCTTCTGGAAGTTGTTGGTGATTTTACAGACACATCTTTAAGGGTTCATTTTCACAGCTTTTATGATTTGTCTGTCATCAACTACTGTTGTTTTCTCGGCTGATCAGATCGTTGTTGGTTGCTGGTGTCGCTGGTGGTTTCCAAACTCTTGATTTCTCCATGCCCTTTGTTTTTGCTAGAGCTCTAACTGACTTCCTCTTTTCTTTTAGCACCCAAATTGCTTGCTTTTCTCTCAAAGTCAGCTCCCTCATCTTCATCCTGGTTTGTGTGTGTCATCATGGAATGCAAGATTCAGAATGCAGAAGTAATGGATATAACTGATACGACACATTCCCTGCTTTTAATATCTGAAGAATGAATGAATGAATTAGGCATTTATATAGCGCTTTATTGTGTAATGCAACAGGACACAGCTGATAACTTAGAAAGAGCTGTGAGGCAACTGTTCCAATACTTATGCTCACATCAGATAGGGGGATGAAACTCTAAAAGTGCTGAACTTCTTAGCTGGTGAAACATCTATGTGTTGAATCACCCAATAATAAAATGTGACATTCTGTAGTTTTGTCTCATATTCATATTTTAATCATATTTGTAAATGCCTTGACTCCACAGCCAACAGAGCAATTTTGTCTTTACTGTTCCAATACTTTTGGAGGGCACTATATATATATATATATATATATATATATATATATATATATGTATATATACACACAGGTGCATCTCAGAAATTTAGAATATGGTGAAAAAGTTTATTTTTTCTTGTAACATTTCAAAAAGTGAAACTTTCATATATTTTAGATTCATTACATGTAAAGTGAAACACTTCAAAAAAATTTTTTGTTATAATTTTGATGATTAGAGCTTACAGCTAATGAAAGTCAAAAAATCAGTTTCTCAAAATATTAGAATATTTCCTAAGATCAATCAAAAAAAGGATTTGCAAAACAGAAAAGTTCAGGTTCTTTAAAGTATGTTCATTTATGCACTCAATACTTGGTCAGGGCTCCTTTAGCACAAACTCCAGCATCAGTGAGGTGTGGCATGGAAGCGATCAGCCTGTGGCACTGCTGAGGTACTATTGAGCCTTCAGCTCGTCTGGATTGTTGGATCGACTGTTTCTCATCTTTCTCTTGAAAATATCCCATAGATTCCATATGGGGTTCAGGTCAGGCATGTTGGCTGACCAATCAAGCACAGTAATATCATGGTCAGCAAAGCACTTGGAAGTGGTTTTGGCAATGTGGGCAGGTGCTAAAGTCCTGCTGGAAAAGGAAATCAGCATCTCCACAAAGCTTGTCAGCAGATGGAAGCATAAAGTCCTCTAAAATCTCCTGGTAGACGGCTGCATTGACTTTGGACTTGATAAAACACAATGGACCAACACCAGCAGACTACAGGACACACCAAATCATCACTGACTTCAGAAACTTCACACTGGACTTCAAGCAGCTTGGATTCTGTGCCTCTCCAGTCTTCCTCCAGACTCCAGACCTTGATTTCCAAATGAAATGCAAAATTTATTTTTATCTGAAAAGAGGACTTTGGACCACTGAGCAACAGTCAAGTTCTTTTTCTCCTTAGCCCAGGTAAGATGCTTCTGACGTTGTTTCTGTTTCAGAAGTGGCTTGGTAGCCCTTTTCCTGAAGATGTCTGAGCATGGTGACTCTTGATGCACTGACTCCAGCTTCAGTCCACTCCTTGTGAAGCTCTCTCAAGTGTTTGAATCGTCTTTGCTTGACAGTATTCTCAAGCTTGCGGTCATCCCTGTTGCTTGTGCACCTTTTCCTACCCAACTTCCTCCTTCCAATCAACTTTTCATTTAATATGCTTTGATACAGCACTCTGTGAACAGCCACCCCTTTCCGTAATGACCTTCTGTGACTTACCCTCTTTGTGGAGGGTGTCAATGTTCGTCTTCTGGACCATTGCCAAGTCAGCAGTGTTCTCCATTATTATGGTTTCAAAGAACAAGAGATACCCAGAATTTATACTGTAGGGATGGTCATTTATTGAAACTCAAACGTAAATATTCTAATATTTTGAGATACTGATTTTTGCCTTTCATTAGCTGTAAGCTCTAATCATCAAAATTAAAAAAAAAAAAACTTTTGAAATGTTTTACTTTACATGTAATGAATCTAAAATATATGAAAGTTTCACTTTTTGAAATAAGTTACAAGAAAAAATAAACTTTTTCACAATAATATAATTTTCTGAGATGCACCTGTATATATATATATATATATATATATATATAACACATATTACTTTGATACAACTATTATTTGAAAAACAAAATTAACTTTAACCAATAAACATCCAAACCTTGTGTTTTCAAATATTAATCTCATCATGTCTGCTGCTTCTGTTGAAAATACACTGTTCCAGTTGATCACTGGAATGGAAAAGAAATCTTAAGTGTAAAATTAAAAACTAAAAAGAAAAATTAACTGACTAAGAAGAAAAATTCACTCTCACAGTTGCAAAAATTAAAGTGTGAACATTTGTCAGTTTAAATTCCACTCTGCTCTTAGTTTGATCTTTATTTCTCATCACCACTATTTTAGCATGTTTGCATTCATGTCTGTTAAACCGTATGATCATCATGAACCGTGCTAATCAGCTGTGAGCAAACTGACAAATGCCTGATGCAGTAAAGTCACTCCCCCAGTTCCTCTTTGTTGTATGAAAAAAACGTGTTTTTTTGTTTGTTTGTTTTGTTTTTTCACGTGATTATTTGAGAGGTGAGAGAGAAGAAAGTGTAAAGCAGGGGTGTCCAATCCTGCTCCTGGAGGGCTACTATGTTCTTGATATATAATGAGTGCTTTAAGATCTAAACCATCATCTGTGTTTGTGTTGTTTTGCAAAAAAATATGAGAGGACTCAAGAGACAATGGAATTCTGATGAGTAAATATGACTCTCTTCCACAATATTACTGTTGTAAACATGATTAATGTGCATTTCCAAATGTCAAGAGGTCACACATCACAAACAGTTGATCATCATGGGATATAATTGTTTTATATATAAGGGATTTAAGACCAATATACATGTCAGAACCATTTTAAACTTAAGACTCACTCATTGTAAAGGTGTATATTAACCTAAGATCCTGCTGGAGTACCAAGTACAGTATATGTATTTTCTGTGGATGCTGGTGTGTATCTATTTCTCTCTTCACTTTTGGTCAGATGTTCACCCCTGATAGTAGATGTTGTAAAAAGGCGTGTTGTAACAAGGAATCTTCATTCTTTGAAGACCATCCAATTGAATTTTTTTTATCCAGAGGAAATAAATGTATTAGCAATAAACATACAAATGCAGCTATTTTTGGCCTCAAGTCAAATACAAATACATCTATAATATATAAGGACTGGATTTTAAGGTTCACCTGACATCCTTCGCAATTTTTTTTTTTGGCGGGGGTGGGGTGGTTGTGTTTCTGGTACTCCGGCAACAACAAAACAGTGGGTTGCAGTTGGACATTTATTTTACCAAATAATGGTAAAGCAGCACAGTGGAATGCAAAAATGTGTTATGTGAAAAAAGACCCATACTGCAGTCCTCCTCCTGCAGGGCAACTGTCCTACAGAGTTTAGCTCTGTTATTGTGGGGACATTTCCACGCCCTTAAACTTGATGCGGCACAAAACGAAACGTGATTGGTTGCGTGATTGGATAACCTGTCTGTTATATGGCCTTTTGGGCAGTCCGTGGCCATTCAAAGTAGCCAAGGTTCCCAGACTTTATGCCATCAGTCTTAAGGTCTGGCTACGGGAGAGACTAATGGTTATTCATCTTCACCTGTACGCAGGGGCAGATTTAGGTGGTTAGGGGCCCCTGGGCTGCTCTTTCTGTGAGACCCCCCTTAATCATTATGCTTTACTGGAGAAATGTATTTAGTGCCATACATGGTCCACACACAAATAGTAAGGTGATCTGGCATTCACACAAATTGAGACAGCCACATTGAGACAGGACATTCTCAGTGTCCCCACAGGACTTTGTGAGACTGTGGTGGGTGCACATTGGTTCTTCTAGGGGTTTCGGGGGTATGCCTCCCATAAGAAAATTTTAAATTTAAATGCATAAATCTCCCTGATAACACACGTACATCAAAGAGATGTCTATTTACATCTGCAAGACATATGTTTTAGAGTGTTTGCTCATCTGCAATAGGTCTATTGGACATTTCCTATCAGATGTCAAATAGACGTTTATTAGATGTCTTTAAGATGTTTATGATTTAGAGTGTATGTAAAACTGACATCTTACAGACGTCTGTCAGATGTCTGTATGCAGCAGATGCTTTCCAGATCAAGTGATCTTTAACAGACATCTTGCAGACGTACGTGTGCTATCTGGGTCTGGTGCATTTTGAGAGCAGAATCAAGTGACTAGATCAATGAATAAATATGTTCTTTTGTAAACAATTTTGTGCACTAGTAGTAACTTATTTATTGGTTGCATAGATATGAATGTGATGGTAGGCCACAATTTTCACTATATAAATTCTTATAAAAGCTACAAATGTTATTCTGTCAAGAGCTCCTCGTCTTTTGTTGTTTGATTATCTTTAGCACTGACACTTAACTCAAGAGACAAGATGAGAAACAAGACTGGGTTCATGAGAACGAGACAAGGCGAGATTTTTACACATTATTTTAAAAAAAATGATCAATGACCAAATACAAAAATAGTCTGGAAGTGCATTTTGAATTGTTTTAACTAATCATCTTGTAATAAATGTCATTTCGGTTCTACTTTCTGAATATGAATTATCATATGCAGTAAAAGACAACAACACTCAAGCACTGTAAAAGGTTTTGCCACAAACTCAACTAACTGGCTTCTCTCCTGTATGATTTCATGTGAGTCTCTTCAAACCTACTGAACATGAATTATGAGCTTCTAGAACGTTTGACCTCCTAACTGAAGTCCTTTTCACAAATTGAACATAGAAATAAAAACAGTATAAATAAGAAAAAATAAACAACACAGTTCTTTCTTAGTCTTAAGTGCAAACAATAAGTGCAGCCATAATCAAAGTAGACTACTCTCTCAATATTCAAAGTGCAAATAGAGACCAAATTTTTCAGGCATGATACAGAGCTATAGACAACTACACAACCTATTATAGCCTACATACTAATAACAGCCTAGATATTGTATGTAGCCCAATTTGCGCGCATCAGGGAGTCGCTTTCAAATTGCAGGTTATTAAAATCGCTTTTGAATGCGCGTGCGGGTTTTACTTGCGGGTTTCGATTTAAGATCCAGGATTTTTCTCCAAATAATGGACTTCAATGGTGGCCAACGGATTCAAGGTTAAAAATAAAGTTTCAATGCAGCTTCCAAGGACTCAAATTGATCCAACCGTGGAAAATGGGCCTTATCTAGCGAAACGATCGGTTATCTACTAAAACAAAAAATTGTATACTTTTTAACCTCAAATGCTCGTCTTGTCTAGCTCTGTGATGCGCAGTGCTAGTCAAGATGTTTGTCTAGCACTGGCGGTGCTGAGCGTGCTTTCTACAATACAAGACATTAATCTTGTCAAACGCTCTGCCATGAATCCTCCTTTAATGTTTCTTATGGGCCAGTGAGGGTCTTTTTCTTGTTCGCGCTGAAGTAAATTTAAAATAGGCTAATAAAAAAAAAATAGTCTAGCCAATCTGGGGCCCCTGCACACGTGGGGCCCCTAGG
Organism: Tor tambroides; assembly: GCA_021397915.2. Taxonomy (NCBI): domain Eukaryota; kingdom Metazoa; phylum Chordata; class Actinopteri; order Cypriniformes; family Cyprinidae; genus Tor; species Tor tambroides. The sequence continues at coordinate 33,442 of JAFVLL020017424.1, forward strand.
CTGCAGCCTAGGCAAGCCTGTGCGTTAATCCACGCCTGCCTGTATGAGTGAACACTGAGCATCAGCTAATGAGGTGCATTGGAGTGACATCAACTGACTGGCTGAGAGCAAACGAAAAAACAGCAGAAGCACAACAAAAAATAAAAAGATCTGAACAGAAAATGTCTGAGAGTACAGAAAACAGAGGAATTTAACCAAGGATAATGTGCAAGTTGGATAGTTTTTTTTAAATAGTTTTAAATGTGTTTTAAGTTTTGATTCATGCTTTTTATTTTTTAATACATTTTTTTAATTTTTGATTTACACATTATTGTTCGATCCGTGACCATGTTGGTAGTGAAAGTTAAAATGGCATGACGTGTGGCAGAGTATGGTGTCCCATACTCGGAATTTGTGCTCTGCATTTCACCCATCCAAGTGCACACACAGCAGTGAGTAGTGAACACACACGCACACACATACACATATACACAGAGCAGTCTTTTTTGCTGCTGGCATTTGGGGGTTCGGTGCCTTGCTCAAGGGTCTCACGGAGTCGTGGTATTGAGGGTGGAAGCTGAGCGCTGGTTTACAATCCCTGCCGGTACCGAGACTCAAACCCGTGACCTTGGGTTATATAAGTCCTTACTGCCTATATGTGTGTCATTTTTGATAACTTTGCATTCACATTTAAGTTTTGTATAATATATTTTTACATGCATATTTACATGGTTTCACACTTATTGTTTTTTTGCAATATTTTGGCAGAAATTTTACCCCATAAGAAATGCTTATTATAGGCATACCATAGCAATTCATGATAAGACAAAAACAAGGAAGATGGATTCATGATGTAATCGCTCATATAACAGCGGGGGAGTGGCGAGGGGGAACAATCGCACTCGGGCTTGGTTCAAAGCAACCGTGCCTAGTGTGAGTAGCCTACACCCTAAATCTTGTACATTTGGAACAAAGAAAACTTACATAGTGTATGAAGAAAAAACACAGTATTTTTAGAAAGGAGCAAGCATGAGTGGCTATCTAAATAGCAGGCTATTAGTGAATAACCTCTGTCTAACGTGCAAGACTGGTGGTGAGTTTGTGCTTTCAAAATATGGTTTTCCTGAAAAAAAAAAACTTGGCTTCACTTGCCCCCAGTGAGGGGTAAATTGAGCCTATAGGGAGAAGATAAGTTGAGCCACATGGAGTTAAACTGTGCCACTGATTATGCTTAAGTAAAACTGAACCTTTTCACCTCATGTTATATCAAAGGAAGAGAAATTCAGTAAAAATTACTAAATATATGCGTGAGCCTTGTGATGAACTGACCATCCATGCAGGGTGTTTCCCACCTGTGGCTCAAGACGCTCGGGTTAGGCTCCAGCTCCCCGCGACCCTAATAAAGACAAAACGGTTTGGATAATGGAATGGAAGAATGGATGACATCTTCAAAACCTCAAAGTTTTATTTAAAGATACAGTTCACAACTTTGATTTAAATTATGAAAATATTTCAGAACAAAATGTTCAAATTGAAGAACTTACTAACTAACTGACTGACTAACTAAATAAATAAATAAATAAATAAAATGTACTGCAATTGACCTTACAGAACTGGGCTAATAGTACTCAACATGCCACTTATAAATGTTGCAGAGAAAAACTTCAATGGTCAATTTTAATAAACGAAGCCTGTAAGTGCACTGCAAGTGCACAGAGTACGCATGCGCATCGCAGAGCTAGACAAGACGAGCATTTGAGGTTAAAAAGCATACATTTTTTTTTTAGTAGATAACCGATCGTTTCGCTAGATAAGACCCATTTTCCACGGTTGGATCAATTTGAGTCCTTGGAAGCTGCATTGAAACTCTATTTTTAACCTTGAATCCGTTGGCCACCATTGAAGTCCATTATTTGGAGAAAAATCCTGGAATGTTTTCCTCAGAAAACTTAATTTCTTTGCGACTGAAGAAAGAAAGACATGAACATATTGGATGACATGGGAGTGAATAAATTATCTGGAATTTTTTATTCTTGAAGTGAACTTATCCTTAAGTAACTAAACTCACAGCTTCATTGTTTGTAGAGAGAGACACAGATGCAGTTAATTCACACACGCAACTTTCATTTCTCTCTCTCAAAATGTCCATATTTGAGAAAAAAGTTGAATAGTTTGCATCACTGGATATAGATGTCAGTCATTTAACATTTCTATAGTAACAGTTGACTAATTAAATGATGTGCAACTTCCATCTTACCTTTCAAGGTTAAGTTGGAATTCGCGCTCTGCTTTTTTGAACAGTAAACCCAGCCTACTTTGATTTTATTGGCCAATGGCCAGCTCAATCACTTTGACATTGACACATGTTGTTAGCCCGCTGAGGCAGACCAGGCTGAAAATATAACTTTAGCCCTATTTGTGATAAAATTCATGGATTCGGATGGCGATTTATTCACAGTGGAGCAAGTTCTGTGATCCTACAAACCTGGGAACGTGCTACTCACGTGGCCAGTCACATGATTGTCTGCTCTAAATAAAATTAATTTTATTTACAAATGTAGTCTTATTATTGTGTAAAAATCCAAGCATATTTTATAATATATAATCTTATTTATTATTTGATTATTTAAATCTTAAATTTGAAAAACAGGAAAATAGACACGCTATAGTTGAATATAATTCTACGCGATATAGTAGGAGACCGAGGATGAAAGTAACACGGGGTTAGTTGTATGTCAGTTTGACAAATCAGAAAGGAGCTGTGGTGATGTCATCAATATCATACACTCCATTCACATTTTTAATGTTACAGGAGAAGTGGCATGTGAATGTGAACAACATTGTAGATTTTACGAACAAAAAACTGAGTTTCAGGAAAGAAAGTAATTTTTTCATTAAAATTATTATTTTTTTGCCTAGCAATCATTGAGTTGTAGATATAATTATTTGACTTGCACAAGCTAAAGTAGCTGTTTCTCTAGTTTAATGTGATACTTTGCATTCATGCTAACTTAAAACCCACACGCTAAAACAGTTAGCTATGTTATGGCTGTTTGGGGTGGGGATAGTTGTAACAGTTCATTAAAAATGTTACAACCAACTCCTTATGATGATTCCAATGAGTCCAGTTATCCAATCACATCCTCTATTGAGACAATGTCTCAATATGTTTCCAACATAGTTTATGCACAAATCTTGTTGGATAAAACACTATCCACCTCAAATGAGCACATACGTTTTTTTTCTGCACGTTTAGAATTTATGCGCATCTTAATATTTCCATCCAACATTTTTTATGTGATATTCCAAAATTCACATAAAAACAGGTAGATGGCAGCACAGCTAGTGACTGAATACAGTACACACACACACACACACACACACACACACACACACTGTCATGAATCTGGTTCATGGACTTCCATCTGCTAGCCACCAGAGATTGCTCTTCCATTACATTGACTTTCACGCCACACAGACTGTTACACATCACCCTGGACTGCATTTCCCATCATCCATTGCACTGTGTACACACGGCTGTCACCAATCACATGCTCACCTGAAAGCTATTGCACCCACTATATAACACCCACTCAGATCGTTCTCAAACTGCCGAGTATTGTTCTGTGTATATCACTCGCCTAGTGATAGCTGCTTTACGGAGCCTAATTTCTTGTTCTAGTTCAGTCTAGTCATTTCGTGTTTCCTTATTTCCTGTTTCCTGATTCCTGCCTGTGTATCTTGGATTTACTCCAAGTTTACTCTTGGATTTACTTAATAACTTATTTGTTTTGCTGCTTGGACTCTGTTTGTACCTCATCTGGACTATAGCTCATGTTTCTGGATTATCCCTGTTGTCAAGCCCTCTGGATTTTGTATACCGATTGATGATCTACGCCAGCCTTAGGAATACTCTTTGTCTTGCTTCATACATATCTGTTTGCTGATGCTCGACCCTGCCTGTTTATTACCATGTGTGGTGAAATTCAGTTATTGTGGGGGGTTTGCCGCTGTCTGGTTGATCACACCCCCTAGGTAATTGTTTGTTATTGCGTCCTAGTTAGGGGAGTGTATATAAAGGCGTGAGGCAAAATAGAAGGGTGTTACGTCACACTCAGCTGATCGTACTTCCGGAGTATCGTTGCGTTGCACGAGGGGTATGTATTGGTCTTTTCCACGTAGGTTGTTGGTGTTGTAGATTTTAATAGTGACTTTAATTTGTTGTCTGCTACTAGTAATCCTTGTGAAGCTGGCATTTGTTCGGGCACATGTTGCACCCATATCTGGGAAATCGCCGGTCCTCTGCTGTTGTGTTTCTCTGTATTTGAGAATTGCCGGTACCGCCTGCTTGAGTGATTTGCTGCTGCCTGTATGCGATCTATTGAAGTAAGGGCTGCTGGATAGATGATGTGGTTACTATTATCTGGTATGTATTACAACCCACTCGTGTCTCTCTAGCCTGCATAAAGGGGTATTTTGTGCTCCCGGCTCTGCATGGCCTATAGCAGGGACTACAGCATGGCTTGCAATTTCAACACTGCTGTTTTGCTTTTACATAATGTTAATTCATTTGTTTTTCTTTAATATTGTATTTACTGTTATGCTTGGCACTTATTGATTTGTTCTGCTTTAATATATGCTTTGCATGCAAGTTTTTGTTTATTTGTTTGGTTTGTATTTAATTTAGATATTTTGCTTTAATTTCTTTTTCCTTTTGTTGTTTTTTTTTTGTGGGAGCTGGCTGGGGCTTGGAGAAGGCAGGCTGGCTGTTCCAGTGCAGAAATATCCCTCTTCGCCAAAGTGGTGTGGATTTGCAGTGAATTTCCTGGGGTGTGTAAGTGTGGTTTTGTGCATGTGTGGGTTTTCAGTAGTGCGGGCCCTATTGAAGCCCGGTGTCTAGCCACCTCCCTATTGCGAAGCCCCTGCTCTTTTGTCTTTTTGTTGTTTTGTACGCTTTTCATGGCAGTTTGTTGCATTTGCTGTGCATGATTTTTTTTTCTTATTGAACAAGATTCATTTTAATTGAGCAATTGTTAAATAAATATTTGTTACTTTTATACAAGGTATTCACGTCTCTGGTTCATTTTGGGAAAAGGCGAACCTGTGGGTTTTCCCGGGTGTTAATTCCCGGGTGGTGTAGTTGTGATTGTGTGAATTAGCAGCATAGTTTCAAAGTTGAGTAATTTCTTTAACCCTTTATAACATCTCCTCTCGTCACACGTCTGTGAATAAAGCTTTGCGTATGGATCCACAAGTCTCACGTCTCGTTCGCCCTGTTATATACACACTCACACAGCAATTGTTTTTGTGCTAAATTTAAAGTCCTAAAAGGAATACAATATAATGTTTTTGTCACTCTAAATGGTTAACCTTATTCAAAACTGATTATTCTTTGCTCTTCAATGAAGTTTTTGCATAAATTGGAAGTGTGGGTCTTATTTGAGCAAATTACTTCACACTGTTACATCTATCCCCAGCCTGTTACAACTCACCCCAGTAGTGGGGTAGATTGTAACAACGGAACTCTTTGTATTTGACATTAACTCACATAATCTGTGATTATGCAGTACACATCCAAGTGAGTTTTATTTGTAGTAGACAAATGTGGCTACCATATATCAAAGTGTGAGAGATACTTTCAACCACTGAGTTACTGATGCTCATCAAAGAGTGTCACTTTCACCCCCAGTACTGTATATAATACACATTTTAAAATTGTATTGCACACCTGCTGCTGCCATAATTAAGACCAATTTCGGTAACATTTTACTTGAAGGGGTGTGCCTAAGACTGACATGACACCTTCATAATCATGACATGACACATGTCATGAATATGAAGGAGGTTTTATGCATGTTCATGACAACTGTCATTAAGTGTCATTCGCTCAGTTATGTCATTTTAATGCAAAGATGACATTATTTGACCTAACCCTAGCCCATAACAAAGACATCTCAAACAATGTCATCTTTGCATGAAAAATTACATAACTGAGTGAATGACACTTAATGACAGTTGCCATAAACATGCATAAAAAAACCTTCATATTAATGACATGTGTCATGTCAGTCTTATGCACACCCTTTCAAGGAAAGTGTAACCCCAATTTCAAATGTTTACATGCTTTTCTTCTCTTTCTGCTCCCACTTGCTGTGGTGGAGCAGTTATGAGATATTGTAATATACTTTCCAGCATTTCAGAAATAAATATGCATGCAAATTGCAGAGAGATATAACAGTTATTATATGGTATTCGGCATTGGTCTAAAAGAATTTAACATTGGATTTTTAATCGATTTCTTCTTGTAAACTCAGAGATGAGGATTTGGACGGCAATTAAAATACCACAGGACCTTGGTGTTTGTCAAAAAAACAGTAGGTAATTCAGCCTGGGATTCTTTTGTGGGTGGTGAGAGATAAACACCGACATTCAGGAATCGGATGTCAATAAAATCACTGACTACCCCCTTTAAATCATGAGAATAACTTACGTCACCATGACAAACAATTCCTGTCCAAATAGGCCTTTTTAAAGCTTTTTGTAATCCTAAAAAAACAGAGCACTGTGTAATGGAGGGTAGCAGACTGGTGCAAGACTTTCAAATATCAAGTCATTAATCATAGTTTAACAATGTTTGATGAATAATAATAGACCATCACATCTTGTGTGTTGAATATAGCAGTGAATGATGAAATATGGACAGTAATATCACAAATGTTTCATATTGTAATAAATTAAACATAAGAAAAATGCAAAAACAAAAAACCTCATTATTACCCCCAACACTTGTCAGCAAACAAAATAAGTATTAATTTTAAGTAACAAGTTTTATCCCAAAATCTACAGGTGTAGAAATCATTTTCTCAACGAGCAGGAATCGGCAATCACCTTACAATTATCACGATTCGCTGCCGAAAGGAACAAAAGGAGCCATGGATAAACAAAATAGTCTTTAATTCAATCCAACACACAGAGTAAATCCACACTTGGAATGAGGAATGACACACGAACAAATCACTGGTAGACCTGATAAAGGAGGAACACACAGACTGGAACTTAAATACATGGGATAATGAGAAAATTAGGAGAAACACAGGTGCACAGAATGATAATCAGACTAAACGAGGACAGGAACATGACCAGATAAGTGCAAACAGGAACAGAAACAGGGGCAAAACAAAAAACAGGTCCATGATCCTGATATATCGCCCCCTCCCGGAAGGCGCGCTGGGACCCAGGTCACAGCCATAATGTCGACCCACAGTGGAGCTGACAGAGGGAGGAGCCATGGTGGAGGAAGTGCTGACGACTCCAGGGGGCCGAGCAACGGCAGCAGAGCAGGTGGCGGAGGAGCCTGAGCCAGAGAGCTGATGAGCCAGGATGACGGGGAGGATCCGGGGAACCAAGGCAGAGCAGATGGCGCCGGCAACTGAGACGGCTGGGATCCAGATGGCCGCGGTGGAGCCGGAGCGACAGAGGACTGAGGAGGAACCGAAGGGATGGAGGAACCTGACGGAGCCGGAGGGATGAGGCGCAGCCGGAGGAGTGGAGTCCTGAGGTGCAGGATGGTCTATGACAGAACAAGGCGGAGCTGGAGGGAAGAGGGAGCCCTGTGGAGCCAAAGGACAGATGGGCCACGGCGGAGAGGAGGGAGCTAGGAGCCATGGCGGAGCCGACGGGTCAGCGGGCCGAGGCGGAGTCCAGAGCTTAGAGGCGGAGTCAAGGGATACTCCTGGCCACAGTGACACTGGAGGATGGCAGTCCCGCGGAGCTCACACCGTATAGATGGTGGGCTGAGGGCAAGCAGAGGGGCTGACAGACGACAGCGGAGCCGGAGGATGAGGCATGAGCGGGTGGGAGAGAGGGCATTTGTGAGCTTCCAGGCTTTCAGGGCTGAACTCTGGAACGGGAGCACTCTCTGGGCTTAACTCAGGAACAGAAGCCCTCTCTGGGCTTAACTCTGGAATGAGAACCCTCTCTCCTTTGGAGTCACACAGCCCATGATCCAGAAATAGCTCATCCTCAGCCACGGCGCAAGGGGCGGAGCTCCTCTCCGCACTCTCACTGTCCGCGGCTTTTTCCCTCTCGGCGGTCATTGTAGCTGGCTCTCGCGCCTGGTCTGAGGCTCTGGCTCCATGGCGATCCTCAGCTCTGTCGCACTCCTGAGCGATGGCTTGTTGGTCGCAATGTGCTGGCTGTCCGTCAGCGGTGGGCTCGGGCTCGAGCTCGAGCTCACGCTCCGCGTAGCGGGGAGATGATGGGCTGGGCACTGCGTCTGGCCGTGTTCCGGATCGGGGATAAACGCTCTCCAGACACCGGATAATTGCTTCCCTCCAGCATAGTCCGGTGGTGTCTGGGAGGCCGATCCAGAACAGTGAGTAGAGCGCAGCGGCGCTGAATGCTGTTAAAACGGCGAGCTGGGTGAACTCAACCACATCTATCATGATTCGCTGCCGGAAGGAACGAAGGAGCCGTGGATAAACGAAACAGTCTTTAATTCAATCCAACACACAGGGTAAATCCATACTTGGAACGAGGAATGACACATGATCATCACTGGTAGACCCGACAAAGGTGGAACACACAGACTGGAACTTAAATACATGGGATAATGAGGAAATTAGGAGGAATACAGGTGCACAGAATGACAATCAGACTAAACGAGGACAGGAACATGACCAAATAAGGTCAAACAGGAACAGAAACAAGGGCAAAACAAGACAAAACAGGTCTATGATCCTGACAACAATAGACTAATAGAACAGAAAAAAATCTTTATATTTTCTGATTGATTACAGTGGGTTTGCAAGGCATCATCTTTGTAAAACAGAATGATTTGCATTGTAAAAAGTGATATACAAACACATTAGAAGAAAAAAAAAAGGAAAACTAAAATGTATACTGTATTTTAACTACAAGCATTTTAATTTGATAAAATGAATTAATAATCACTCAAATCACATTTACTCATAAATTATATTTACTCAAATGATTGTGATTTAATGTCTCCAGTGGTTCAAAATCATGTCTACATTTCTGAGAATCTGATTAATTATTGTTGGATTGTGACATCTGCTCTCTCTTCTGTTGAAGACCTCTGGATCTGATGTCATAAACCAGCGCAGCAACAGTAGCCACGCCCACCAGAGCAGAGAGAGCCAATCGGATCACAGCTTCAGTAACACCACAGCAGTGGATACAATCTTATAAGAGAGGAAATCAATGACATAAAACAGAAATTTGATTAATGTACCATGTAGAAAACTATAATGCCGCTGACAAACCTAAATGTGTGTGACAGAGTTGACTGATGTCCAGATGTTGAGTCTGGTTGCTGATGGGATTGTTGAGCACACAGCTGTAGGTGTTGTTATCCTGATATTCCACCTCCAGAGGTAGAGAGAGACTGATGCTGAGATCAGACACACTGATGCTGGACAATAAACTGTTTCCTTTGTACCAGGAGAGAGTCACATCACTCACATTCAACACTAAACACAGCAATTTACAATTCTGATACAGGCTCAGAACAGAGTAGTCTCTGCTGATGTCAGGAACGGGCAGACGAGCTGGAGAATATTGGAGAATTATTCAGTTTGTAAAACTGGTTTGTTGGTTAATTGATATTTAAAACTGATTTAAAACATTTAAGAAACCAGTGTTATAAAAGGCTGATTATTACATCACTAATCCTCTATCATTTATAATATGTGACCCTGGAGCACAAAACCAGTCATAAGTTGCTGGGGTATATTTGTAGCAATAGCCAAAAATACACTGTATGGGTCAAAATGATCGATTTTTTTTAAGCCAAAAATCATTAGGATATTAAGTGAAGATCATGTTCCATGAAGATATTTAGTGAATTTCCTATCGTAAATATATCAAAACTTAATTTTTGTTTAGTAATATGCATTGCTAAGAACTTAATTTGGACAACTTTAAAGGTGATTTTCTCAGTATTTTGATATTTTTGCACCCTCAGATTCCAGATTTTCGAATAGTTGTATCTCGGCCAAATATTGTAATATCCTAACAAACCATACATCAATGGAAGGCTTATTTATTCAGCTTTCAGATGATGCATAAATCTCAATTTCGAAAAATTGACTCTTATGACTGGTTTTGTGGTCCAGGGTCACATATTAGTAATTATGACACTGATTCATGTCAAAAGACACACACACACACACACACACACACACATGTATATATAAAAAACAGGGAAGCAATTCAATAATTCTCTACTCGCCATAGACAGTAAGATTGAAGATGTTGAGTGGGATCCCTGAGCTTTTGCTGGTGACTTGATAAAGTCCAGAGTCTGTGGTTCTGGTGTTTGTGATGATCAGAGATCCAGTCTGATCCAGCTTCAGTCTGTATCTGAATCTCCCATCAGCATTATCATCATAAAACCTGCTCTTATTGTCCTTCCCGTAGATTTTAGCTATCCGAATGTTTTCAAATTTCCACATTATCTCATCATCTCTCTGTATTTCGGTAAGATCAGAGTCTAGACTGTCAGAATCTCCCTCTGTCACTGACACTGACTTCACTGAATCAACACCAAACACACCTGATCAACAAACAGACAATTACTCAGAATTTGGAGATTCATTAGATTTGGAGTTTTTGTCATTTTGAAACTATTTTCTTTATTCTTCACAGAAGTAAGTAGGTTTAGTCTGATAAATTTTGTTAATATTAAAGGCAAAATGAATGATGGCAACAATAAAGAACAAAATGATCTGTATGTAGACAAATGGTAATATAAAGAGAACTGAAGCCATATTTACCAGCCAGATTCCATGAGAACAAAAAGAAGAAAATAAACATGTCAATCATTTTCTTCAGCAGTTCTCCTAACAGTTTCACAACAGAAATATTACAATGATCAGGTCCTGACTCTCTTGAAATATTGAATGAAGCTGTCGTTCTGCAGTGAAACTCTGCAGTGAGTGTGAATAAACTCCTCCAGTAGCTCCTCCCATCACATCACAGTAATAATGACCTATGTCCTTCAGACTTATAATAATTTTACATTGTTTTCGTTCTTAAAATGGAATTAATCTGTTATTTCATTCCTTCTTGAATTTAACAGACACATTCCAATATCGAAATGAGGGGGAAAAAAGCAAGAAAGAAAGAAAGAAAAAGAAAGAAATCCCCCAATAACGAATTCCTGATTTTATATTGATGACATGTTATAGTTAAACAATTTTGGGAGTGTGATTTCTTCCAGCTTTTCAGCACAATTGGAAATGTGATATGATTTTGATTTTTATAACAGTTTGATTAACTAAAAGTTAATAACTTACACTTTAGACATACATTGTCTGTTTTTGCTCCTTTAACGAAAACAGTTCCAAACAAAGTCACAGCAGAACCACAGTAAATGCTGATCTACATCAACTACCTGAAAAACTGTTTTCATGAAACGAGAAGGTTTAAGGTCTCCCTGTGCTTTTCTGTCAAAAAATAAAATAAAAAGGAGAAGAATAATAAGAAGAAATACCATTTTGAGATATTGACTTGGAGTTAAGATATTAGTTTGAGAGGTCGTTTACATTTGTGTGATCTCTCTGTGTTGATGTGCCCTTCTGTGACCCTATAATGTACACAGAAGTACAATAGAGAATGGATGAGGGAGAAATCCCTCAGTGTATTCAAAGAACCACTTTCTAAATATAGAAGCTGAAGATTATGTTGAAATTTATTTAATTACAGTGGCTTCGTATTATTCTCTGAGAACCCACGGCACATCTGTGTGTCTTGAATCTGACAGACTCGCTTCAGTTCATAAATGTTTTTAAGGGTTATTGGCCTAGAGCTTCATTTTTGCTTTAATAATGGAAAAAGTTTAAATATTGTTTTTAGACAGAGTTCACCTTCTCTGTCCTTCTTTCTGTAGATCAAACAGTGTCGTTTTGAAAAGTCATATTCAATCTGTGAAGGGAGGAGCTTCTGGAGAAGTTTATTCACACTCAATGCAGGGCTTCACTAAACCACTTCATTACAGACTGAAAGCTTCATTCACTTTATGAAACATTCAGTGTTTACTATCACAGTTCTGTTGTGAAGCTGTTTTGCAAACTGCTGAAGAAAATGTTAATTTACATATATTTGTTTTCATGGAGTCTGGCTGGTGAGTGTTTGCATGGCTTCAGTTTTGTTTATATTAAAAGTTGTCCACAAATATAATTCTGTTACTTATTATTCCATCATTTATTTTGCCTGTAATATTAACAAGTTTTATCAGACTAGACTTAAATATTTCTGTGAAGAATGAAGACAATAGTTTCAAAGTTACAAAAACTTTCAGAAATTATTTTACTAAGTAATTATGTCTGTTTGTTGATCAGGTGTGTTTGGTGTTGATGCAGTGAAGTCAGTGTCAGTGACAGAGGGAGATTCTGTCAGTCTAGACTCTGATCTTACCGAAATACAGAGAGATGATGAGATAATGTGGAAATTTGAAAACATTCGGATAGCTAAAATCTACGGGAAGGACAATAAGGGCAGGTTTTATGATGATAATGCTGATGGGAGATTCAGAGACAGACTGAAGCTGGATCAGACTGGATCTCTGATCATCACAAACACCAGAACCACAGACTCTGGACTTTATCAAGTCACCAGCAGAAACTCAGGGACCCCACTCAACATCTTCAATCTTACTGTCTATGGTGAGTAGGGAATTACTTACCCGTTTTTTTTATACACATCTTTTGAGAATAATCACTTTCAGAATTATTAAGAATATTGTCAAATGATAGACAATCCTGTGATGATAGATTCATATTCATGTGTATTTGATGATAAAATGATTTTATAGATTTTTTCTTATAACTTTGTTCTCAACTTATGTTCTCTGCAACTTTATTTAAAATTTAAATATCAATTGACAGACAATTATCACATCATATTATTATACTAAATTAAATTTATCTCCTCATGTTTTCCAGCTCATCTGCCTGTTCCTGTCATCACCAGAGACTCCTCACAAAATTCATCATCATCATCATCATCTTCATCATATTGTTCATTTCTGTGTTCAGTGGTGAATGTGGGTCATGTGACTCTCTCCTGGTACAAAGGAAAGAGTTTATTGTCCAGCATCAGTGTGTCTGATGTTAGCAGAAGTCTTTCTTTATCTCTGGAGTGTCTGGATGATTCCTACAGCTGTGTGGTGAACAATCCCATCAGCAACCAGACTCAACATCTCAACACTGAGATCTGTCAGCCATGTTCAGGTATGTCTGTGATAATATTTAGTGTTTATGTACACATTCACTCACACTAATGACCGTCTCCTTCTCATCCTCCAGACTCTGTATCTCTGATAGTGTTGATCTCTGCTGCTGCTGCTGCTGCTGCTGCTGTTGGATCTCTGTTGATTGTAGCTGCAGTCGGGATCTTCTGCATCTGCAGGAAACACAGAAAAACTGATCAAGAAGGCAAGCACTGCTTACTTTTACCTACTGCATGTGTGTGTGTGTGTAATGTAAAAAAATACTCAAACATCAGTCCATTGAGTTTTTTGTTTCTGTTATATTTTGTTACAGTTCAGACCCGTGATAGAGAGATTACTTACGCTGATCCCACATTTTACAAAAGACATAAATCGGTAAGAGAAAATATTTCTGTCTATGATGTTTCTGTATTATTTTAGCAGTGAGTCCAATTTTGGTGTGTGTTTAATTATTTACAAACACAAGCACCATAACAGACATTTATAAAAGCAGCAGATGTATTTTAGTGTCTTTTTGTCTTCTGCTCTGACATATTCATATTGTAGGGTCACACAAGACCATCATTTACAGGCATTAAAATACTGCCACATCACAAACTCTTATATGTCATCCAAGACACATTTATCCCCCCAAAAATATGAAATTACTATAGGCAAATTAAAATGACCTAATAAAAATATTTAATCAAGCAAAGAAAGAGAGAAATACTGAAATATTTCCTCCATCTGTGGCAACGCAATCTCACAGCAATTCATATATAAATTAAAGCTGCAAGCAGCGATGAACGGGCCCTCGCACCCGGGCTTACCGCCATCCGGTTCCTTTAGGAAAACAGCAAACAGTGAGCAATATGCATTTAAAGTGATAAATACGGGAGGAATATATCCAAGTCATTTATATGTGCCAAATCTGCTGCCAGCTGGTGGCGCTATGTCTATAACTGAAGACTGGCATGTAGATATCTTCAGGTCAGGACCCTTATCAAACATATGAAGTTTGGTGCAGATTGGACATTGCATGTTTCAGTTATTGTGAAACAAGACATATCCTGTTGCCAGCTGGTGGCGCTGCAATTATAACTGAATATTGGCCTTTAGATGTGTTCAGGCCAGGACTCTTATAAAACGTGTGAATTTTGAGGCAGATTGGGCATTGCATGTTTAAGTTAGTGTAAAACAAGTCATTTCCTGTTGCCAGCAGGTGGCGCTATAATTATAACTGAATATTGGCCTTTAGACGTGTTTAGGCCAGGACTCTTATAAAACGTGTGAAGTTTCGGGCAGATTGGACTCTGCGTGTCTGAGTAATATCAACTTCCTGTTTCACTGCATTAATACCATGCTTTAGCACTTAGCTAAGTGTTGTTAGCATGTTTGAGGAAGTTCGTAGCATGTTGCCAGCCTATTTAACACTTGCTGACACTTTTTGATATAAACCTAGGAGTCCATTACAGTGTTAAACATGCCACTTCCTGTTGCCAGCAGGTGGCGCTATGGCTATAACCCAAATACGGGTATGTAGATGTGTTCTGGACGCGACTCTTATCAAACTTGTTAAATTTGGGGCAGATTGAACACTGCATGCCTGAGTTACAGCAACTTCCTGTTTCACTACATTAAAAGCATGATTTAGCCCTTAGCTAAGTATTTCTAGCGTGTTTTAGTATGTTTGTAGCTTGTTGCCAGCCTATTTAACACTTGTTGACACTTTTAAATATGCTCCTAGGAGTCCATTACAGTGTTAAACATCACTTCCTGTTGTCAGCAGGTGGCGCTATAACTATAACTGAATCTTGGCATGGAGAAGTCGTCAGGACAGGACTCTCATCAAACTTGTTAAATTTGGGGCAGATTGAACACTGCATGCCTGAGTTACAGCAACTTCCTGTTTCACTACATTAAAAGCATGCTTTAGAACTTAGCCAAGTGTTGCTAGCATGTTTTAGTATGTTTGTAGCTTGTTGCTATCCTATTTAACACTTGTTGAGACATTTTAATATGCTCCTAGGAGTCCATAACAGTGTTAAACGTCACTTCCTGTTGTCAGCAGGTGGCGCTATAACTATAACTGAATCTTGGCATGGAGAAGTCATCAGGTCAGGACTCTCATCAAACTTGTTAAATTTGGGGCTTATTGAACACTGCATGCCTGAGTTACAGCAACTTTCTGTTTCACTACATTAATAGCATGCTTTAGCACTTAGCTAAGTGTTGCTAGCATGTTTTAGTATGTTTGTAGCGTGTTGCCAGCCTATTTAACACTTGTTGACACTTTTTAATATGCTCTTAAATTTAGCATTGCAAAGGCCTTATGATTACACTCAGCAAATTTGAAGACGATCCGATAAAAACTGTAGGAGGAGTTCGTCAAAGTAGAGGCCTGGAAATTGCAAAAACTGCTCAAAAATTGTACAGGAAATTCAAAATAACGTACTTCCTGTTGGGTTTTGGATTTAGTTCCAAGAGACTTTTTTGTAGATAATAGTGTGTTACACATGTGTACCGATTTTCGTGCATGTACGTAAAACGTAGCTTGAGGCGCACTCTTTTGAAATTGTATAGGTGGCGCTATCGAGCCATTTTGCAGCACTCACTTCTGAAAACCATATCAGATGTAAATTTTCGCAAGTTCTGACCCGTCTGCAAAGTTTCATGAGTTTTGGAGCATGTTTAGGCCCCCAAATAAGCGATTCACTTTGGAGAAGAAGAAGAAGAAGAAGAAGAAGAAGAAGAAGAAGAAGAATAAACGGAGCAATTCCAATAGGGTCCTCACACCATCGGTGCTCGGGCCCTAATTATGTTCTGGTGAATTGGTTGGTAATATATATAATTTATACGTTTTTGTGCAATCTGCCTACACACCAGTAATGGGTATGTTTACACGTGGACATTCATACTTACATTTTTCTAATACTGGTAAGTTTTGTACAATTCACAATGTACAAATTCATACAAAATCGCCACATTGTAACAAAGTTAAAATTTCTTGTAACAAAGTTACATTTTCTTGTGAAATCAGATTGTCTATTCTCCAAATCACTTGGAACCTGGTTTGAAGAAAATTGCAGATTTCTGCTGATATGTGTGTTACTGTATGTGCAAAAATGGATAAAGACTGGTCCGTTTGTGTATCAGCAAATATAAAGTGAAATTCTTTTTATTTAAAAATGCTTCTTTTAGACTATATTTAAAAATATGTTTAAATGTGACCCTGGACCACAAAACCAGTCTTGAGTGTCAATTTTTCGAAATTGAGATTTATACATCCATTTATACAAGCTGAATAAATAAGCTTTCATTGATGTATGGTTTGTTAGGATCGGACAATATTTGGCCGAGATACAACTACTTGAAAATCTGGAATCTGAGGGTGCAAAAAAATCAAAATACTGAGAAAATCGCCTCTAAAGTTGTCCAAATGAAGTTCTTAGCTATGCATATTACTAATAAAAAATGAAGTTTGATATATTTACGGTAAGAAATTAACAAAATATCTTCATGGAACATGATCTTCACTTAATATCCTAATGATTTTTGGCATAAAAGAAAAATCGATAATTTTGACCCACACAATGTATTTTTGGCTATTGCTACAAATATACCCCAGCGACTTAAGACTGCTTTTGTGCTCCAGGGTCACAGATAAGTTCTTGATAGATAAGTCAGTGAATGTGCATTTGTGTTTTCTTTCAGAGTGCTACAGAACAGGATAATGTGGTGTACGCAGGAGTCTCAAGACGTTGATCAAGTTTTGATCAAAATGTGATTCTGTTTTTGGATTATTAACTTTCTACATCCCAAATAGCAGCGTCTGAAAGTAGTCCCCAGCTATATCATAGGCTACTGAGCTGGGGACTGCACCACCGAAAGCTATCTATATTCACGCCTGCTGCACCCATGGTACGGCAGCAAATTTCCTTGATTATTACACCAGAATGAGAGTATAGTTCCTTGCCATATCGACCTAGAAAATCACAACTTTCCATTTTCCGTCGGTCTTAGTACACGATGTAACTACAGAAGAGTCAAGCTTTAAATAGGAAAATTATTAAAGCTCTTTGGTCATTTTTGAGCAGGATGCTAATGGTCTAATCCGATTCAATGATCTATGCTAAACTAAGCTAAAAGCGCTACCGCCAGACCCGGAGATCGGCTGAATGGATTCAAAAACGGTAAAACTCAACTGTTTCACTCTACGGGAGTTGTAAAATGAGCCTATTTCCAAAAAAAGTGGAGTGTTCCTTTAAGACTGCTTTTGTGGTCCAGGGTCACATTTGACAGTAAAACCTTTTGAGCTGGATGCAGTAAATTAACTCCGTAATAACAATAGAATTTTTAAGTTAACTTCTAATTTATGTAAGTAAGACACTGATGTTGATTTTTCATCATTTCATTAATATTTTACTTCAATTAAAATGAATGAGAACTGAACATATTTAACGGGAAGAAAACATTTTACTAAATTCATGGGCTCCAGGCTTTAAAGCTCTTTTGTCAAGTTATCAATAAAAAAAAATAATATTTCATTTAATTTAAAAAACACATATAATTTAAAAAATAATTATCATTTTAAAATTGAATCTCATTTTCAGCCCTGGAGTTTCATGCTTTAGACCGGCCCACTTTCTTTTTTTTCATTTTGTACTGGCCTTTTCAGTGCTGCCTTTGAGCTTTCTATTATCCATTTTCACCTATTACTTTTTGCTCGCATATCTCTATTTTTTTTTTTTTTTTTTTTTTTTTTTTGAGCAAGGTGCTGCTGTCAGGGGAGTCATAAGATAGTTATGTCGTCATTAGGGTTGCCAATTAACTTTTTACAATTAACAATTAAGAAGGGACAACTGTGATTCTTTATCTTTTATTCTTTAAGAAAATAGTGTTTATTCTTGTAGAAAATAAGTGTTTATTCTTTAAGAAAATGAGGGACAGAATAAGGGACGTTCCAAATATTTGTACTGTACCATAATGTAGGCTGTCTGCCTGCAGTTAAAAAGTTCTCAGACTTCACAATGGTTTTGTTTAACCTATTTCCTATGTACAATTATTCTGAAAAGAATTTTAATGTCATACAAAAAAATGTCATTGGCCTGAGTAAATTGTAGAACTGTGACTTGACAAGTGTAGTAATTTAGTGAAAATGCTGTGAAATGGCATGAAATTTGATAGCGTAACAACTGAAGGTCTATGAAACATCGGTCAATCAAGCATTTTTCTTAAACAATGGCACTTAAAGTTTTGAACTAAAATATTATTGAAACCATATAACCTTTGAATGAATGAACATGAAAAAAATTTCAATTATGGAAAACTTAGAGAGTGTGGGCTGCTTCTGGTGCTTGGATTTGTACTTCAATAATGAGGTCCAAGTTTAAGAATATGCTAGAATTTATTTTTTTAATGTATTTTTCTCTCTCTATTTAACAACATTAACTCTTCCCCCAGGTAGACTGAATGTTTTCCTGCCTTGCTGGATGTTGGGCTCATGATCAATAAGTTGTTTGCATTCGCCCAAACTGATATGGCAAAATCAAAACGCGGATAGTGAAAGTGAATTGCCGTCAGCGCGAGTCCCGCAGAGGATTCGCTTGGTCTTAAAGCCTTTCTCAAACGGCTACGTTCACAATAAAACAATGACTTGCGCAAAAAGAATGATTAATTATAAATTGAGAATTTGTTATTGATATGGTCTGGTTAAAATAATAATATGGGCTGCGAGAAAATAATAAATAAAAAGAGTGGGGCTGCTATGCAGGCAGTTTAGGGACAACATCCTTATTTCAACCCAGTGGCATGACAACACCGGGCCAAAAAAACAGACCGGCCCACCGAGAATCCTCCCGGTGCTCCCGATTAGCCAATCCGCGCCTGACTCCAATGAAAAGTTGCCATAGTTCTTGCCTAGTTTCCAGAATTTAACTGTTCTATTAGTAAGATCATGGTAGTCATAGGTAAAATCATGCTTCTCATTACCATGTGGTTTCTAAAAAAGTTATTAATAATAATAATAACCGAGGGGGACCCCAGCAGCAAGCAGCAGTGGACAGTTTCTGTACAGTTAAAATAAATGGAAGCAGATGAAGTTCAGTAGCCTCATGCACTCAAGCTACAATCGCTCTGCTCTTATGTTAAAAATAAGGTGGATAAAAAAAAAACCTCCCTTGTTTCAACGATCAGCCCACCACTTAGCCGACCCGCCTGGAATGTGCCAGTGCTTCTGATGTCCAGTAGGCCTATATTCCTGCATACACAAAACAAACAAGAAAAAACACCTGGCTCAAGAAACCCCTGAATTAATGATGGTCTGTCCCTGTGACTATTTATGCATCACTGTTTCAAATGTACTTATATTTGTTTTTTGCTCCATTTAAAGTTTCTGTGAGTTTATGAACGATAATATGTTAAAAAAAGGTCAAAAGTTCAAACATTAAACATATAGTGTCTTTAAGTAGCTTTCACATGACCACCCAAAAAGACTAAGATAACCATTGAGAATAGCAGATGTTTTTTTTTTTATGATATAAAACAAAATCACTTCATATTGCACCTGGATTCTGCATTTAGTTACATGTATTTATTAAGCAGGCACTTTCATCTAGAAAATAAATAAGAGAGACACCACCAGGCCATTTAAAACAGTTAGATGAAATTACTGAATTGGTCTACTTAGTGAATTTGCATATATATAAAAGGTGACAAACACTGTTCCCATCATGGCTGCAGGTGTTTCAGCTGAAAACACAGTGTTAATCAGTTCTAGGAAGATGTTGACCACTGGAGCATATAAGGACAACAACAACAACAAAAATGAGTGTGAAATGAGAAGCTGAAAAAAAAAACTGACCACAGTCGCTTGGTTGTGAAAATAAATGTGTCAGCAGTCCATTCTTCAGTTTATATTCCACTCTGCTATAAGCTTGATCTTTATCTCTCATCATGACCATTTTCACATTTATGTCTGTTTAACCCCATGATGTTTGGCCTGATCAATATTTCCATTGTCCTTCAGCTTGTAAAACTGTTGTTTGGTTTAGTTCAGTGGTTTTCCACTCTCTACAAACCACAATGAAACTCCACAGAGCAGCTAAACCAGCGACACCAGCTGCATCAGTTACTGAATCACCACATGAAATGATTTTCAGCAAGAGATCTGAATCTGAATGCTTTGCATGAACAAAACATGTATTTTGTGCAGAAGCATGTTACATTCAAATAAACATGTAGCCTAGATATTTCTTCAGCCTCATTATTATGATCTAGGACAGAAGACCATTTGGTCTGCAAACACCAAACCAACACAACATGCTTTTGTCCTGCTATCATCCAGCTCTGGCCTTCTGTCCCTTGGTAATTTGGTTTTACATTTACATTGATGCATTTAGCAGATACTTTTTTTCCAGAGAGACTTATATCCATACATCATCTAGTTTTGAAGACTAAATCTTGCTTGCACGGTCTTGCCTTCGCCTCATGGTTGATCAAATACTGCATCCCAAAATACAATATCCTACTGGCCATCATTCCATTATACTTGCAATTGTTCATTTAGCACACACTTTTAACAAGAAAATACAACAGACACTAGGCCTTTTATTGCAGAAATAAAATAAAATAAATAAGAATGACTTAAATACAACTACTACATGAAAAGAACAATCAAGAGAGGGGAAACTTGTAGTGAATAAACATTCAAACCTTAAAAATGTCTTTTAAAAGGTAACAAACATTAACCTCATCATGCCTGCGGGTGTTTCTGCTGAAAACACACTGTTAATCAGTTCTAGGAAGATGTTGACCGCTGGAGTGAAAAAAAATGTGTGAATGAGAAGCTGCGAAGAAAACAACTGACCGCAGTCACACGATCACAAAACTAAATGTGTGAACATTAGTCATTTCTTCAGCTTATTTTCCACTCTGCTTTAGGTAGATCTTTATCTCTCATCATGATTATTTTAGCACATTTTTTCATACATGTCTGTTGAACCCCATGATCTACAGATGTTTGGTCTGATCAAGTATCTCTATTGTGTTCAGCTGTTAAAATCATTGTTTGGTTCAGTCAGTGTTTCTCTGCTTCCCACAAACCATAAAGAAACTCCACAGAGCAACTAAACCACCGACATCAGCTGCATCAGTCACTGAATCACCAGATGAAATGATTTCAGCAAGAGATGAGTTCAACACAGCAATCTGAATCATTCACATCAACAAATCATGTATTTTGTGTGAATATAGTAGCAAGTGATCAATTGAGAGCAGATGAAAGAGAAGAACTGCAAGTGTACAGACACTTTAATCTTTAAACACACTGTGGTTTAATGAGCTTCTGCTAAAATAAATGCTGAATAAATCCTTTAAGAAACTGAAGCCCTCGGGAGCCAAAATGATCCCGATACTTCTACTTTATACATTATACATGTGAACGTGAGAGAGAGATGGAGTGTGAAAACTGATCAGTGCATTGGAAATGTTGTTTTTAATTCAAAACAATAGCATTCAGATCTGCTTTATATAACATAATCAAATCATGTTGATATATCACATTTTTAAAAATAACTGAACAGTACATAAGGGTCCAAAGATAATGAGAGCTTGTACAGGATCAGGATCTACTCATCTGTGTTGACTGAAGAGATAAATGAATTCTGATAACTCAATATGACTCACTTCTGCAGGATTACTGTTTTGAACAATATTATATCAATTTATTGTGATTCTGACTGTCATTGTGTGGCTGATGTTGACTAAAGGTCAAAAGGTCAAACATCACTCACAGAGAGCTGATCAAAATAGGATATTAAATGAATTATTATCATTATTATTATTAGTTGTTGTTGTTGTTTTTACAATCTACATTTCAGAATGTTTTTAATCTTCAGATTCTGTTTTTTAACTCAGTTTAATGGTGTACAGACAGTACATCTCTCCTAAAGACCCTGCTGGAGCGCCAACTAGTGACTGAACATGGAAAAACAACATTATTTTGCATTGTCAAAGGCCTTTAAAACGATATATGAAAGCTTAACTATTGAAATATTTCCGTTATCTGTAAAAATATATTTTCCTAAATTATGTTATGAGTTATGTGATCACCACCTGATCCTGTATTTGATTTTAGTTAAGATTTGATCTGGTCATCATCACTAGAAGCTGCTGTGAAAATCTCAGTGTATTATTCAGTGATCTGTGTTTGATGAGGAAATATCAACAGACTTGTTATATAGCAGCTCAGTTTCCTCACTGAACTCTGATTAATGTCTATCATAGTGAAGGTCATTAAAATCCTCTGTTTCCAGAGATGGATATACAATATTTGGAGGATTTTCACAGTATATGTATTTTCATGGCTCCTGGTGTATTGTTTTCTCTCTTCTCTTCCGGTCCATGATCACCTCTGCTGGTAGATGTTGTAACTACACTATCTGGAGACGCAGGGCATCTTCCTTCTTTGAAGGCCATTCAAATTATTATGTGTAGTTGTATTGTATCAAGTAACATATGAAATTATAAATATTTCATTATATTATATGTTATTTGTTACCAGGGACTGTAGGTGGCGGGAGTAAATGTACAGCACTCTCGTCCACCTTCAATATCACAATTCAGCTGAGACCCCTGAGCAAGAACTGAATCCCCAACTGCTCCCCGGGTGTGTGCGCGCGCGCGCGCGTGTGTGTGTGTGTGTGTGTGTGTTCACTTGGATGGATAAATGCAGCAGAGCTCATCCTCGGTCACTTTCACTTTCACTCTCCTGCTGAAGCTGCTGTAGCTCCCTCTTGTGACTGAATATGAAAATCGCTCCTCACTCTGATATTTCAGTCTTTTAGGAGCTGATATGTGGAAAATGTATTAATCACTTTGCTTCTTTGACCATTTTTATACTGATTGACAATCAGATCAATATCTTTCTCTTGTATTGTTTGCATTTTTGCAAAATTACCCTCTTCCTCATCCTTCTTCTTCTTCACTGAAAACGGTTGTGCTGCTTATTGAAATCTGAAATATGTAGAGGTGTTTTTAAAAAAATTTTTGATGATGAACCCAAAGTTTAGAACAGATTAAAAATATGAAATAGAAAATAGAAATGTAAATTATTAAAAATGATTTAAAATAGCAATGTTTATTAACTGTTAACGTCTTTACTGTTTTTTTGTTTTTAATAATTGTATTGCACAATTTTACACATTACAATGCAAGACAGGGATCATATCACACTTTCTAACATTTTATATTTCTATTTTCTTCTACTGCCATCGTGTGCTGAAAAAGATGAAGTGCATTTAAAGCCTTTTCATAGCAGCACTTGAATTGCAATAAAAGCCTGTCTAGATCAGTGTTAATTTCGTCAACGAAGACGACGACGAAAAATATTCGTCAACGAACCTTTTTTCTGTGACTAAAACGAGACGTTGACGAGCTAAA